>CM034151.1:55314182-55601652 GCA_019776745.2 Taxus chinensis
CTAATCCCCTTATTACCTATCATGAACCTACCCTTACATCTCATACAATATCCTTACCTCTTACCCTTTCTCCGCTATTACCCTATTTTCCCATAAAGTTGGCTGACACCAGTCAATAATGACCATTTCACAATCATGTGTAACTGACATCGGTTACCTATTACTTGATTGATCTTGGCCAAACACCACTGACATCGGCCAACACTTGACTGGCGTCGGTCACTATCGTAGAACCAAATACATCCAAAACCCCCATTTTTCCAAAATTCTTAAATTACCTAACCCCATAAAACAAAAACAAACAACCGCACTCCACCACAACCTACCCAAACCTATCCTATCTTCATTCTTATCCTATCTGAATCTCAAATAGGACCTTCCCACCCCTCATTTTCCTTTATTTACCATAATTCTCAATAATAAACTTACACCAAAATTTTCACCCAGTCCCATTTTAATAGCCTAGTTCAATCACAAATATAGGGTCAAATAGAATCCTACCTCATCTCGATGTCATCAGCATGGTGGCACATCTAGCCGCTACACTAGTGGTCCACCCGAACCTTCTCTTACCTCTACCATGTCCTATCACCAAATCCAATCCTCTTAAATGCCACCCGATCACAATCGATCCGCCTGTGCTTGTGGACCCATCTACCTAGATCCTCTCACCAACCGGTACTCTCCACCACTGACAGGTTTTCTTATATGCCCTTTTCTCCATGACATGTGCAAAATTCAAAAAGTGCTTTATCATTTTCTCAAAGACAACACATTGGAATGAATCCATCCAATATGAATTTTTCCTCTTAAAACCCCAATCTTGATCTGACTGGAGTCAGTTATACCTAGACCGAAATCGTTCCTATGCCCTAGAAAAGCATGGTCGATTATACCTACATCGACATCGGTCTTCTACCCTAGAAAACTATCTTTGGTTTACCTAGATAGTCACCAATTAAACATGACTGACATCAGTTACCTATGTTACTCCTGTCAACACCCTTTCCCCATTTATGCCCAAAATTTACCCTTCCCACAACCTTTTTGACCTTACTCACCCTTATCGCAACCTACCTCCAAGCCTAACTTACATATACACTCCTTCCTTGTGTTTTGGGACTTGTTATTTTACCTGTACCTCAGTCCTACCCGTGTCATGACCTCGCTACCTAGATCTAAAACATTTTTAATGACTTGTGAACCCATGTGCTGATATACCTTGCAACATTGTTTCCCATTTTGTTTGAACTAATGACCTTACCTTTCTTACTATCATGTCATTTATCCTAATACAACCTTTGGTTCACCGGAACATACCTACACGTTCCTACACCTGACCTACATTTTGTTTCTGCACCATATCCTATGCCTTGGATATCGGAATCAATTCAACCTTGTTCAGATAAACCTATCGACCTTGGACGATGTATAGTTTGCAAGCTCTTCAACTTGGAGCCGTGTCATATTTATAACATGGTGTGTGTGCCGCGTGTGTGTGTGTTTGATTTCCACTACTTTGACCCCTATCCCATATTACCTGTTGCATGTTTTTTGACCTCTCCCTTTTGCCATAGTCACCCACATCTCGCTCCGTTTCACCACTCCACCTTTTATGAAACCACTCATATTTCCGTATTCTAACCTCACCAGTTCTTGGTTTGAAGGGGATCAATTCACCCACAACATGGGGCACCCCTTCTTATTTTCTTTTCAACATCGCTTTACCACAATACAGGCTATGGACAAAAAGGGGAAATGTATGACCCTAATTATCTACACTCCCTTATGTCCCCTGATCAGCAAACCAATCTCTAAACATGATCACCTACCATGGCCCCCCTTTCACCCCACATTAATAATTAAGTAATTATATTAATTAGATTAAATACCCATCCTCCACAATCCATTTTTATTACCTTGATTGACAGGTAATTTCAACATAACCTATACACCTCACCCTAAACCATTCTTAGGCATGTTTGCCATCCTAACCATTACTGAAGTTCTACTTTTCCTTAATGACCAAGATTGTTGTCTAATCCGAAAATCAACTGCTAAGATTTCCCTCTAACCACATCTCCCCCTCATTTGCAGGGAAGCTTCCATTCTGATCATGGACAACTAACTCCCGCCCAAGAAATTAGAAAGATCTACACATTTTAAGAAACCTAGGTAGATCCCAACCTTAACTGAGGCCGGTCCAGACCTAAACCAACATTGGTCAAGAAGAACCATCCGGCAGTTACCATTAATTGACCTTAGAAACCTGACTTAGAGGTTGGTAGATTCTGAGAGAAATAGGACACAAAGAGAGCTGCATAGCAGAGAACCAGGTATTTTCCACGCACCCATACATCCATAGCAGCACCAGACATATCTAGAAGCATTGACACTCACGGTAACATTTCAGGAAGCACTGCCATGGACCCAAACCCCCGTTCTCTTGATCAACCCATCACCTCTTTTCAAACCAATGCAAACCTAATCACATTAAGTGTCTCCTAAGCCAGCATCTTTATTTCATTTAGTAGCTTTTGTTCACTTCTGTTCTTTTAATCTACACTTTTCATGCTCATTCTCGATCCCTTGCACGGTAACTCAACTCATTTCCTTCCCACACTACCAAATCACCCATCCTCATCCCCTTTTGTCATCCTTAATACCCTGTAGACCTTCTATACCACCTCCTTATCCCCCCTACCATATCTATCCCTCCTAGATCAACTTTGCATCAGATATCTTTCGACGTTTCATACACCCCGCCTCACTGACCTCCGTTACCCATAACTGTCATCACGTTTTGCTAAACCATCACCGTCATACCAGACAATGTTTTGGTCTAATGTGGTTCATACCCTTCTCAAAACAGATCCAAAAACTGCCCACCAATTTGACCTAACAACCAGAATCAACCTTGACTAGTCCCAGTACCTTTGACGTACCTATCCTAGATTCACTCTGAGCCTAGCATGTGTGATTAGATTTGCTTATTATACTTTGATGAGATATCCCAAATCATATCAACTACAATAGGAATTTATCTTTATTTCTCCACTTATTTGTTTTAAACAGTGATTGACAGCCATCTGGAAGTATCACTTCCCTGAACTTCCACTGTACATATATCTTTAAACTTGTCTTTTGTGGGCTGCTATTTTTGCTATTCGGGTAGTGCTCCTAGCCAACGGAAGCCCTCACAAGCTCGGCATGGGTTAAGAAGTCTGAATGAACAGCGCATCAATCTCCCAACGACCCATTACCAGGTATTCCCTAGCCCATAACCCTATCTGTTTTCGTTCATTTTGAAAACTAAAGAAAACGTCAACATGTTGTAGAAGAACGATTTCTTTAGGCCAATCTCATGCCAGTTGCACTAAGTGAATTTTTTTTGGGTGGATCTCATGCTAGCTGCATCAAGGGTGGAAAAAGTGTAGGGAGAAATATTTAGTGTTAATTCTCTAACCTTTACTTCTTTCCAAAGTGTAAACACCACTGGCAGATGGTATGTAAAAATATGATCCATTTTGATCCAATGTGAAAGTAGAAAGAATGTCTGGTCCAGCATGTCGAATGTATGACTTTCCATCCTATAACAATATATGATTTAACTATTTGAACTAAGAAAGATGTGTAGACTTGCGCTCCCCCTGCTCATAAGCACCCCGGAAAGGGCAGTGGTTTCCCATGCACACTATCTCTGTCCTAGGCCCTGGTGTCAAGTTGCAATGAAGAACCCAAGTCATATTATGGATAGTTCCTGGACTGAAGAATGTGTTGTACTAGTATTGAACTTGACTCGTGAACTACTGTATGGTGGGGTTTGATTCACTAATCAGATGTCCCCCTCAATTTGGGGTGTCTAACAACGATCCGCAAGGAGAAATGGCAACCCATAAGGTCCTGCTGATGTTGTGATGAAATTGAATTCATGTAGGGGGAAAGGAATGTGGCTTCGTAGAACAAGGCAACAATGTTAAGCAATTGGATGGACAAGTGTTAGTCATATAATATAAACACATCAATAACGAAGGACAAGATGTAAAACTAGTCAAGGCGAGACAATGTAGACCATCAAATAGGGTTACAAATGGCCATCACTTCACTATGTCCCAATAAATTTATAATGCAATGGAAAAATGTATACATTGTACAACAAGGACACAGGGCAGATCTCTTAAATATAGCATACATAGAAGTAATGACATGTATAATCAGATAACCATGGTAAAAAATAGTTTTTGAAAGATAGATACACATGAAGCACCGTTTATTACTTTAGAAGAGATAAAATGTTTGGGGTCAAAAAGGTGTATGATCTGATATAGTAGTGTGTTAGTATGAATAAGTGTATAAAATGAAACAATCACACATGTGATAATTGTATAAAATTGGATGCCCTAGGATCCTACTGCAGACTAGTAAGAGTTACAATTCCAGAATCACTTCTGTGTAATAATTTGTGTAAATTATTTCAATCACAACTATAAGTGATTGAGTGGCATGTGAGTATGGTTCAGATAATTTTCATACATGTACTAGATAACATAGTAAAAAAGTTTACATTAAGATAAGTAAGTAAAATAATGGTGGAACCAAGATATGTATTCTGTTATGAGTGTAAATGGATGAAATACAAAATTAGTGTGATGGACAAACGTGACCCCAGAAGTGCAATTGAGTAATGCTGAGTATGCGTTCATTTATATAAGATACCCCTCACAGTCAAAAATGAATGAGAGAACAAGATATGTCCATAAGGAAACATTGAATTTGTGCTAGAAATATATATTATCAAAACATAGAGCATAGAGAGTGAGTGAGTGCGTGGGGTGATTTTCATTTTAATATTTACCCCCACATTCATAATTATGAATTGTGGCACTAGAGTGCTTCATCGGGTATGTTTTGTGATGACTATTGTGCGAGAAATATGTGTTTTGAAAGCCTAGAGTGTGAAATGTGTTGTGTGTATGATGTGATGCTCATGAACGTTGTAATCCCTCAATAAGTCAAGTTTTTAACATATAGCATAAGAGTGTATCATCAAGTAATGATATACAAATGTATCAGATGTGAAAAATGTATGTTGAATGACTAGATCTGAAGTTAGAAGTATATAGTAGAATTTCATGACACCTGATGATATTAGAGGGGGAATAAACAGGATTGCCTCCCTAATGTATGATGATGTTGGATTATGTAATTTCTAAGAGGTCTTCATTTATGGTACAAAAAAATGAATGTGATGCTCTAAAGACTTAAAATCTAAATAGTAATGTGATTGATCCCATATAGATGCCCTGGTGACGTATATTTACATTCCCATTACATGTCCCTCATTAATGGAAAATTGGTAATGACATCCATTTCATACTTGTTGGTTGATATTTTGTCAAACCAAATAGTGTTCAACCACAGGTCATGGATGAAATTCCCTCCTCAACGACAGGTGAGGCTGCCTGTTTTATTGCTAAACTAAAACACAGTAAAACATTTTTAATTACTGTGAACCCATGTGCTGATAATCCTTGCAAACATTGTTTCCCATTGTGTTTGAAACTAATGACCTTACCTTCTTCCTTCATGTCATTTATATATCCTATACAAACCTTTGTTTCACCGGAACATACCTACACGTTCCTTAACACCTGACCTACATTTTGTTTCTTTTCTTCTGCAAAACCATATCCTATGCCTTGGATATCGGAATCAATTCAACCTTGTTCAGATAAACCTATCGACCTTGGACGATGTATAGTTTGCAAGCTCTTCAACTTGGAGCCGTGTCATAGTTTATAACATGTGTGTGTGCGCGTGTGTGTGTGTTTGATTTCCACTACCTTTGACCCTATCCCATTTACCTGTTTGCATGTTTTTGACCTCTACCCTTTGCCATAGTCACCCACATCTACGCTCCTTTTCACCACATCCACCTTTTATGAAACCACTCATAATTTCTGTATTCTAACTCACCAGTTCTTGGTTTGAGGGGGATCATATTCACCCACACATGGGGCACCCACTTCTTATTTTTTTCAACATCGCTTACCAATACAGGCTATGTGACAAAAAGGGGCAAATGTAGACACCTAAATTAATCTACACTCCCCTTAGCCCCTGATCAGAAAACCAACTTAAACATGATCACCTAACCATGGCCCCCTTTCACCCCACATTAATAATTAATTTAATTATTTTAATTAGATTAAATACCCATCCTCACAATATCCATTATTTTATTACCTTGATTGACAGGTAATTTCAACATAACCTAGACACCTCACCCTAAACCTATTCTTAGCATGTTTCCATAACTAACAATTACTAAGTCTTACTTTCCTTAATGACCTAAGATTTGGTCTAATCCTAAAATCAATGCCTAAGATTTCTCTAACCACATTCCCACTCATTTGAAGGGAAGCTTCCATTCTGATCCATGGGAACAAACTAACTCCGCCCAAGAAATTAGAAAGATCTACACATTTTAGTAAACCTAGGTAATCCCACCTTAACTGATGCCGGTCAGACCTAAACCAACATTGGTCAAGAAAGAACCATCGGCAGTTACCATTATTGACCTTAGAAACCTTGCTTAGAGAAGTTGGTAGATTCTGAGAGAAAGAGGACAAAAAGAGAGCTGCATGCAAGTAGAACCAGAGTATTTTCACGCACCCATACATCCATAGCCAGCACCAGGACATATCTAGAAGCATTGACACTCACGGTAACATTTCAGGAAGCACTGCCATGACACCAAACACCATTTCTCTGATCAACCATCACCTCTTTCAAACCATCAAACCTACATCACATTAAGTGTATCCCTAACCAGCATTCTTATTTCATTTAGTAGCTTTTGTTACTCCTGTTATTAATCTACACTTTTCATGCTCATTCTTCTATCCCTTACCAACATGTAACTCAACCATTTCCTTACCCACACTACCAAATCACCCATCCTCACCTTTTGTTCATCCTTGAATACACCTGAGACTTCTATACACCTCCTTATCCACCCTACCATATCTATCAAATCCTAGATCAAACTTTGCAATCAGATATCTTTGAGTTTCATACACCCCGACCTCACTGACACCGGTTACCCATAACTGTCATCAGTTTTGCATAAACCATCACCGGTCATACCAGACATATGTTGGTCTATGTGTTTCATACCCTTCTCAAGAACAGATCCAAACAACCTCCCACCAATTGACCTAAACAACCCAGAATCAAACCTTGACTAGTCCCAGTACCTTGACAGTAACCTCATCCTTTAGATTCAACTCTAGCCTAGCATGTTGTGATTAGATTTGCTTATTATACTTGAATGAGATACCCAAATCATATCAACTACAATAGGAATTTACTTATTTCTCACATTAATTTGTTTTAAACAGTGGATTGACAGCCATCTAGGAAGTATCACACTTCCCTGAACTTCCACTGTCATATATCATTTAACTTGTCTTTTGTGGTCTTATTTTCTATTACAGGTAGTTCCTCCTAGCCAAAAGGAAGCCCTCACAATCGGCATTGGGTTAAGAAGTCTGAATGAACACATCAATCTCCAACCAACCCATTTAACAGGTATTCCTCCTAGCCCATAACCCTATCTGTTTCGTCATTTGAAAACTTAAAGAAAACGGTCAAACAATGTTGTAGAAGAACGATTTCTTTAGGCAATCTCATGCCAGTTGCACTAAGTGAATTTTTTTTGGGTGATCTCATGCTAGCTGCATCAAGTGTGGAAAAAGTGTAGGGAGAAATATTTAGTGTTATTCTCTAACCTTTTACTTCTTTCCAAAGTGTAAACACCACTGCAGATGGTATGTAAAAATATGATCCAGTTTGATCCAATGTGAAAGTAGAAAAGAAGGTCTGGTCCATGCATGTCGAATGTAGGACTTTCAATCCTATAAAATATATGATTTAAACTATTATGAACTAAGAAAAGATGTGTAACTGCCCCCTGCTCATAAGCACCCAGGAAGGGCCAGGGGTTCCCATGCACTACTAGCTCTGTCTAGGCACTGGTGTCTAAGTTGCAATGAATACCCAAGTCAGATTATGGATAGTTACTGAGACTGAAGAATGTGTTGTACTAGTATTGAACTATGACTGTGAACTACTGTATGGGGGTATTGATTCACCTAATGATGTCCCCCTCATTTGGGGTGTATACAACATCGCAAGGAGAATGCAACCCAAATAAGGGCCTGATGTTGTGATGAAATTGAAGTCATGTAGGGGGAAAGGAATGTGCTTCGTAGAAACCAAGGCACATGTAAGCAAAGTGGATGGAAACAAGTGTTAGTGCATATAATATAAACACACATACAGAAGACAAGATGTAAACTAGCAAGCAAGAAGACAATGTAGACCATCAAAATAGGGTTACAAACATGGGACATCACTCACGATGTCGCAATAAAATTTAGAATGAAATGGAAAAATGTATACATTGTACACACAAGACAAAGGGAAGATCTCTTAAATAATAGCATACAATAGAACGTAATGACAAGTAATATATCAGATAACCATGGTAAAAAATAGTTTTTGAAAGATATATGATGCACATGAAGCACCCGTTAGTACTTTAGAGAGATAAAATGTATGTCAAAAAGGTGTATGATCTGATATAGTAGTGTGTTAGTATGAATAAGTAGTATAAAATGAAACAATAACACATGTGATGTGTATAAAATTGGATGCCCCTAGGATCCTACTGCAGGACTAGTAAGAGTTACAATTCCAAGAATCCACATTCTGTGTAATAATTTGTGTAAATTATGCAATCACAACTAGAAGGTGATTGAATGTGCATGTGCGTATGTTAAAGATAATTTCATACAATGTATCTAGATAACATAGTAAAAAAAGTGTACATGTAAGAATAAGTAAGTAAAAATAATGTGGAACCAAGATATGTATTCTGTTATGAGTGTGAAATGGAATGAAATACAAAATGAGTGTGATGGGAAAAGCGTGACCCCAAGAAAGTGCAAGTGAGTATGCATGAGATGAGGTTCATTTATAAGATACCCCTCACAAGTCAAAAATGAATGAGAGAACAAGAGTATGTCATAAGGAAACAATTTGAATTATGTGCTAGAAATATATGATTATCAAAACATAGAGCATAGAGAGTGAGTGAGTGAGTGTGGTGAGGTTCATTTTATATTTACCCCCACAATGATAAATTATGAATTGTGGCACTAGAGTGCTTCATAGGGTAGTGTTTTGTGATGAATTTGTGCGAGAAATATGTGTTTTGAAAGCATAGAGTGTGAAATGTGTTGTGTGTATGATGTGAGGCTCATGAACGTTGTAATCCCTCAATAGTCAAGTTTTAACCATAGCATAAGAGTGTATCATCAAGTAATGATAATACAAATGTATCAAGATGTGAAAAATGTATGTGAATGACTAGATGCGAAGTAAGAAGTGATATAGTAGAATTTCATGACACCTGATGATATTAGAGGGGGGAATAAACATGATGCCTCCCTAAGTGTATGATGATGTGTGATTATGTAATATTTTCTAAGAGGTCTTCATTTCATGGTAAAAAATGAATAGTGATGCATCTAAGACTTAGAAATCTATAGTATGTGATTGATCCCATAGAGAGCCATTGTGACGTAGATTTTACATTCCCATTACATAGTCCTCATTAATGAAAATTGGTAATGGACATCCATTTTCATACTTGTTGGTTGGATATTTTGTCAAACCAAAATATGAGGTTCAACCACAGTTCATGGGATTGAATCCCTCCTCAAAGACAGGTGAGGCTGCCTGTTTTATTGCTAATCTAAAACACAGTAAATAATATATACAATATTCACACTAATCTAACCATTGGGGGTTGGGATGAAATCCCGAAATCCACATTCACACGATTCAAGGATATTGCTTTCGTACGTGAAATAGGTTAGAAACTATTACAGTGAAAGAAGCACGGTAGAAAAGAAATGGGAGAAACGTATTTTCTTTCGAGTAAACGCAGAGCACGAAATAATCATACGAGTTTAGATCACAAATATAGTGTCCGAGATAATTAGAAACACTGAGATTTTATGCAAAGAATAGCTCTAAGATCATGAACGTAAGAACAATATCTTAAATAAGATATATTTCACAACACAAAGTCTGCAAAACAATATCAACTTCTATTCTTCAAAATGATTGAAAGAAAACACAAAGTTTTTCTCCTTTCCAATAGCCTCTTAATGCTCAAAAAATTCTCGACCTTTTTGAATGCACAAGCATCCCCTTTTTATAACGAAAGAAGCTAGAGTTTAAACAGAACAGATCCTGAAAAGTAGCATGCTAACTAGAGTTTCAGCTTTGCATGATTCTCACGCAGGAGATCAAGTCGAAGTCTGAATTAAAAATATGATAAAATGGAAATAAAATATGTGTCATTCTAAAAATAGAAATGACATGAGATGCTGGAGCTCAATCCGAGTCATCATCTTTTGATTCTTCTCCTTTCTCTTCCTCCAGCTGAGACTGTTTGTTCCGGAACTCCTGGAACTTCCGAATAATGCCTTGCATTTCATTTTCCTCAGGTGCAGTGGAAAGATCATTCCACATTTCGCAGGTCTCATGGATATCACTGGCACCCGCCGGGAAGCTTTTTCAACCTCTTGCTGAGCTTTCTTAAGGCCTCCAACGTATGCTCAATTCTCACAAACTGACCAATGACTCAAGGTCGAATCCATCTACAGGTTCATGCTGAATAATCTCTTGAACTTGTTTGAAGAGATCATCTGCTGATAGGGCACTTGATTTCCCAACCGACATCTTTGGACAAATCTTTAGCAATTCTTCCTCCAGATCACTTTTCCCATCGATCAATTTATCCCTTGATTCTCTCAACTTGCTGCAAGGCTTCGTGAGAATCTTTACTCTGAACTTGATGCCCTTGATCAGCTGAAAGTGTTTATCTGTATGTGGAAGAACGCCTTCTTCTACCAAGAGATGTGCTGGTATTTGCTTTAGCACTTGGAGAGCTTCACAAGTCAAATCAAGCTGTCCAAGTTCTTCAGTGAATTCCTCATCCATCTTCTCTCCTTCCTTCTGAATCTCTGCCAAGGACTGATGAACTTTCACACCACGTCTTGAATTACTTCCTCCCCTTGTGGAGCAACTTTTGGATCCATTCATTAACCACTCTTCCTTTTCTAGTAATCTTCTCAATCGTAGCACCGATGAGAAATCGAATCCGGCAGAAGCCAGAAGCAGAATGGTATGGATTCCAGGGGTGTTGAGAGTTTAATCAAAACCTCTGTCAACTGGCTCTCCACTTTTTTCTTAAACTCATCTCGGCTGATCTTTGTTTCTTTCACTTTTGGCACAGAGCACGTCTATGAGAGCCCGTGCATCTTGTTGCGCTCCTTCTTGTGTTACGTTCCCTAGAGCCACCTTGTGATCTGATATCAGACAGCTTTACATCAATCCCTATTTTTTGTCAGCTGAAGGAGTGGCGATCTCTGCGACTTATCTCCTGAAGCATCTACCAAAACTCTTGAAACTGTTTTGGGTTTCTTGGCTGACTTCGCAGTAGAAGTCTTGAGTGAGCTAAAATCAAGGGGTGGTAGGGGGTACAATCACCTTCCCTCTTCCTGGGAGTTTGCTCAAGTAACCATTGTGGAGTATCAGAAGGAACTGCTGATGTTGTAGTAACTAGTAATCTACTCTCAAGAGGAGAAGATTCTACTATTGGAGGGGGAACAGTAGTCAACGTGGTAGTAGGTGCAACAAAGAGAGGCACAGGTTGTGGCGAGCTGGTAATTATTTGGGTTCCAGTAGAGAGGGGGAGAGAGACCAGAGAAAATGCCTGCCATACTTGAAGAAGTGAATGGGGATTGAGGAGATTGGAGTGATTGTTGAGGGGCAGGCACAGATTCAGACTCCAACCCTGGGTTGCAAGAGACAAAGTTTCTTTGGTCTGACTATCAACAGATGATGGAATCAAGATTTGACTTCCTTCCTCTTCCACATTAATTTCTTCTTTTTCTGGTGACGTTTGTGATTCTGGCACAACCACCGTTTCAGCTGGAGAAACAATTGAAGAGATTTGTCTTTCTTTCCTCCTCCTAGGAATCCTGATTTTTATAGGCCCCCCCAGAAGATTCTTTGCCCTTTTCCTGTTGGGAGGGCCCCACCTCTAAAGCAGCCAATTTGGAAACTTGTCATCATTGAAATTCATCCCCCAAGAAGAAAGCCATTTCTTCGTACGAGCCAAAATTAGGGCTGACCTATCGGTGATAGAGGCTTTCTCAGCAACTGACCAATCAATAGGTGGAAAAATGTATCGATCTTCGTTAAGCCCATCATAGGACATATCCAACACACTTTCATTATCTGCAGTGCCATCTGGCAAATCAGAAAGCCCCAGTGTCTGAATTTCATCAATAGTAAGCCTACTATTATCCTTTCTGCGTATCGCAACTTCGTCCCGCAGATCAATCCAGATGTCCTCAATATCAGGCCTGTGCAGATGTTGAGCTCCATAGGCCCGAAGCACTCCTCGGATGTCAAAAACCATCCCGAGATTTCATATGCTTCTTTAATTTCTCCTGAAGTTCACATTCGACATTTTTGGCCTTAGCCGCTGTCGAGCAAGTATATCTCCCAATAGAAATTGGGAAGGATACTGCTGCCTTGTGCTTGCTCTGTTGGAACTTGTGGAAATCCAACAATTGTCTTGACCAATTCCAACAAAATTAATCTTTCCCAGGATAGCGAGGCAAACGGAAAGGCTCTCCTGCATACATCACTGTTCGAATGTATGTGAACTTCCTAAACTGTAGGAAGATACATCCCCATTTAGATACCTCGGCCCAAGCCTCATCGGAGACTCTTGTTTTTCTCAATCCCGGGTTCAGTCTGCAGATGTTCTCATAGAAAAAGGCATCATTAACCCTTCTAAACTGATCCTTAGACCCCTTCTTCGTTATTTGCGGAAAATGCTTGTAGATTGGGTTTGTGATCCTGCTGCCTTTTGTATCGAGCCCGGGATAGTTCCTCATCCCGGCTGCCGCATAGGCCACATACGAGAACATGTAAAATTTTCCCGTCGACAAGACCGTCGTCATTTGGGCATCAATCTCATCACTGATCAAGGTTCCCCAGTCAATCCCTTGCTTATTCTTCTTGATGGTGACCATGAACTGGTACATCCATCCGTGAAATAGATTTGACTCTGGTAAACCAAATGCCCGGCTAAGAAGTGTGATGATATCATTTATCTCTTGTATAAAGTCACACCTAGGAATAGTCCTAGGAAATCGGGATACCGCTGGCTTAGCTTTAGCCAGGAACTTCTTGTTAACATCTCTTATACAATTCTCCTGGTTAGTGTCCCAGGTTTTCTGGGCTGACTTCATATTCAAATTCCCATACTCCTCGAAATTGGGGTAATTTCAGGAGGTCATCAAGATAAATCCCATCTAGCTTGATCACTACTTCTCCTGCTGGGTTCCTAATGGAACGAGAAGCAGAGTCGTAGTTAGAGGCACAGGCCAGAATGAACTCTGGACATTGGGCCGATAGAGGAAAGCCTGCTGCCAAAGGTAAGCCACTGTTTGCTAAAGAGGTCATCCATTCAGTTTGACTGGGACTTTTCACCCTGTTCCAGAAATCGTCCATGTCAACATTACCGAATTCGGTATCCCGAATATCGTAATTACAGTCAACATATGACGGGGGTTTCTGGTTTCTTAAACTTATATTTCATCCTGCTTGATTTCTCGGTCTTCTCTTGTGATGGACCGGGGTCTGTCATGAAGAAAAATCGGATGAAGAGATGCTCGGAAAAACCCTGGTGATGCTATGCACGCTGAAATACCGATTGAAGGTATGTGACGGAAGATAAAAAGAACCCGACAGGCTGAAGGTGTCGGAACTTTGGAGGAACCCGACACGCACTGCCTTTGACAGAACTTCGACGGAACCCGACACTTAGTGTTACTGGCGGAACCTTTTGAGAACCCGGGTACCCCACTGTTGAGATCGGAATATTGAGGAACCCCGAACTTTGAGCTCTCTCTGTACTTTGGGCAGATTAAGGAAAGCCTGCAAAACAGCTTCCGAAGTCCGGGGTAGCACAAAAAGAATTTCTCCTTTGAGTTTTTGCATATAAAACCTTTTTTCTTTGATAATATTCCAAATATCATGCAAACAATTTGTAATTCAAAAGGAACAGTACCAACTGATATTTGCAAGAAGAAATAAACCCTAGAAAACCCCAAAACGCTTTCGAAAACGATTCAGAGGAAATAAGGAAGAAAAATCTTCAACAATCGGCAAGGAAGTATACGGAAAACGTTTCTTAAATCAAGAACAAAGGAGGAATGATTAATACCTTCCAATCGAGACAGGTGAAAATGAAAACAATCGATCCAGTATGATAACGCGAGCTTGCGGGTTTTGGGAGCAGGAGAAACATGCGCAAAAATCCACGGGTGTAAAAATTAAAGAACGGTGAAAATGACGTGTAAAAACCGCATATTTATAAGAAAACTAATAATAAATACACATCAGCTCCGCACAGTGCCAACGCACCGACCGCTTAGCATGTGCCACGTCAGCATGTTGGAGGAGTTCGGAAAACCCGATGGGAAAAGATTGGTGTATTTCGGGTTTTGAGCGTCGGAAAACATGGAACACAAAACATGTCTAGAAACACGAATGTTCCGATGTGTTAAACTTCCGAAAACCCGATTGACAAAGGATTTTCTTAATACTTGGCGGGTTTCGGGAATCGGAGAACATGCCATATAAAACATGTTTTGTAACACGAATGTTCCGATGCCTTAAGCTTCCGAAAACCCGATTTGAAAGGACTTGCTCAATATAAAGCGGGATTCGGGAATCGAAAATCAAGCAACACAAAGCATGTTTTAACTCATGAATATTCCGATGCATGAGATATCCGAAAACCCGATTTACTCATAAAGAGGTCATAACTCAAAAGTGTTAAGAAAATTTTGTAGGGGTTATCCAACCATTTCGTCGTTAACTCAAATGGGGATAACAGCTGGCTCCAGTTGGGGACTTTCTTTGTAACATCAAAGGAAGAGAACTCAGAATCTCTGGTCTTATTCATTAGGCTACGGGGTCAAGAAGAAAACCAAAACAAAACAAACAAAACAGAAAGCAAAGCGAAAGCAAACACACAACGGAAAGCAAAATATGTACAATGCAAGAGAGCATTTTGCATCAATGGTGGAACAGCTTCAGATGTTGTCCACTGAAAGGCAAAGGGAGTAACCCTCCATCCAAATATGATAGAAGGAAACTATTTTCACCATTCAACTCATTGATCTTGAAAGGTCCTTTCCATAAAGAATCAAATTTTCCATGCATTCCTTTCTGTTCTCTTCTTTTATCCCAAAGCAATACCAGGTCTCCAATCCGGAAGTTACGCTGCTTTGACTTCCTGTCGAAAATCTTCTTTACCTTGCTCTGATGATCTACTATACGATCAACCACCTTAATCCGCTCTTCTTCTAGCTTGGTTAGATACGTAACCCTTTTTTCTATAGAATTTTGAAAAGCTATATCTTCAATCGCTTTTGCCAACTGCAAGGCTGGCAATTCTACTGAGATAGGAACTTCAGCATCAGTCCCGTATAGCAATTGAAAAGGGGACATCCCTATGGCTCGCTTTGGAGTGATCCGGTCAGCCCACAACGCATCATATAATGCTTTGTGCCATGTCCTCTGATTTTCGTCTACTAATTTCCTGATTATTGTAACCAGATTCTATTACTAGACCTCAGCTTGCCCATTGCCCTGTGGATAATAGTCAGATGAATGAGCCAAAGTAATGCCAAATCCATAGCAGAATTCTGTCAATTCATATGACGAGAAAATTAGAGGCATTATCTGCTACAATTTTGTGAGGAACACCGAATCTGACGATTATGTTTTCCTTTAAGAATTTGCAAACAGCTTCAGAAGTTGCTTGCTTGATTGGTACAGCTTCTACCCACTTAGTAAAATAATCAGTAGCGGTCCAGCACATACTTGTGTCCAGCACTAGAAGCAGGATTCAATGTTCCGATAAATCAATCCCCCATTGGCGAAAAGGTTCTTCAATTACCACAGGTTTTAGAGGAAGATCTGCTAGCTTAGGACGACCAACGAATGTTGACAAGCTTCACATTTTGATACCCATTCAGCCGAATCTCGGAAAAGAGTAGGCCAATAATACCTGGCCCGTAAGATTTTATACGCTGTTACGGAAGATGAAAAGTTGTCCCCCGCATGCCAGGCTATGAAAGGATTCTAATAACTTTTCCTGTTGTGATTTATCGACACAACGCAAGAAGATACCATCAATACCTCTCTTGTATATCGCATTATTCCACAAAAGGTATTTTGCAGATCTCAGCTTGATGGTCCTTTTCTCCTTTTGATTTAAATGTGGAGGGCATTCACCATAAGTTAGGAAGAAAAGCAATGTCCGCGTACCATTCATTCGGTCGTACTTACAAAAAGCACCATAGGCAGCTCTGAGGAAGTGTCTTGAATCTCTTCATACTCTGCTTCCACATGATTCTCTGCAATCAATTGACACAGGCCTCTTCCTCGTACCAACTTGGTGGGTTTGATGTCCAAATCATACTCCTGAACCTTTGCTATCCAAGTTACCCTCGTTGACTTCCCAGTTCTTGTTGAGTCAAAATAGACTTAACAGCAGTATCAGGAACAAGAACGACCGTATGGGAATTCAGCACATAGTACCTGAAGTGTTTTACTGCTCTTACCACTGCGTAGGCATGTTTCTCAATCTGTGACATCTTCAGCTCATGTTCCTTCAACGGACAAGTCATGAACGCGATAGGAGCTTCTATGCCTTCTTCATTTTTCTGCATTAGAATGGCTGATACTGTATGAGCAGAAGCAATAACTGTACATTATGAAATCTTTCTTGAAGTCTGGGACACACTAAGACAGGAGCATCAGCAACTGCCTTTTTGATTTCTTCAAAAAGCCAATTTTCCTTCTATACTCCTCGAAATGGAGTTTTGCTTTTCATCATTTCAAGGATTATCCTTGGTTTTGTCAGCGAAATCTGGTACAAATCTTCTCAAGAAATTAACCTTTCCGAAGAAAGAATGAACTCCTGTTTTGCTTGTTGGCAAGGTAAGGCTCTGAATAGCCTTTACCCTTTCTGGGTCAATCTTAGTTCCTTCTTTGGTCACAATATGGCCCAGCAGCTTTCCTTCTGTTACCCCCCAAACATAGACTTTTTAGGATTCAACGAAATTCCGTGACGTCTGGCATCTCTGAAGTACCTGTTCTAAATGATCATAATGATCACTTCGTTTTTTAGAAAAGATAGTCAAGTCATCCAAATACACGACTATGACCTTACCCATCAGATCTCTGAATGCTAGGTCCATTGCTCTCTGAAAAGTAGCTCCGGCATTGATCAAGCCGAACGGCATCCTCCTATATGCAAAGGTACCCCAGGGGGTTGTAAAAGTTGTTTTGTGTTGATCTTCTGTGGTTACCTTGACTTGATTATATCCCGAAAACCCATCGAGCATGGACAAGCATTTGTGATCCAGTAACAGTTTGCAATACCTGGTCCATAATAGGCAAGGGATAGTTATCCTTCAGTGAGGACTGGTTCAAGTTTCGGAAGTCAACACAGATCCGAATCTCGCCATTTTTCTTCCTGACAGGAACAATATTAGCAATCCAAGTGGAGTGATGGATCGGAAAAATTATTCGAGCATCCAACATCTTCTGTATTTCTGCCAGGATAGTCTCGGAAATCTTTGGATTGTAATGCCTCTGTTTTTGTCTATACGGCTTAACATCAGGCTTCAGAGGAATACTGTGCTGAACATCCTTGGGCTTGAAAGATTTCAAATCTGCATAGGACCATGCCAACACATCGATGTATTTCTTTAAAAGCGAAGTGAATCTTTCCTTCTCTTCAGGAGAACAGCATTTACCGATATTCACCATCCGAGGTTGATCAGATGAACCTAAATTGATTTGATCCACTTCAGAGGAAGAAGCTCCTTCAACCTGCTTTTTTGTTTGGATGAAGCGATCATGCTTATCAAACAAACCCTCCAGGGAAACCAGACCTTTTGGTATCTTGTTGCCTTTCAGCACTGGATAAATTCACCATCAACTTCTTGGTATGGATCTGAAATAGTTTCACGAAAGGCTGGATTCTGAACCTTCGAAATAGCAGCTCACTGAAATTGTCAGCCTTTCCAGGAAAGCCAACACGTGTTGATCGTCATTGAACACCTGCCAGTGAGTTGCATTATCTGGGATGCTAGGGCGGTACACAATCTCGATAGAGTATGTGTCTTGATTAAACTGAGGATGAGGAAAAAGAAGAGAATGCAGACACAGCCAAAGAATCAGCCTTGGTCATTATAATCTCTTAAAACTGCCTTAATAGAAATGCATCAAAGCATTCTATACTATCCCAGACCTTGTTCCTGTAATGCCTCAACCGGTCGTTTTTTACCTGATATATACCCCTGACCTGATAACAATCAGCTCCGCATCTCCCTGTACTTTGAGATTCTTGGATTCCCTTCTGGTCTGGCTAATTCTAATCCTAATAACAGTGGCTTCATATTCGGCCGTGTTATTAGTATATCAAATTGCAACTTATAAGCTGACGGAAAAATTTCGGAGCTAGGAGATATGAGAACAACACCAGCGCCTGATCCAGAAGTTGAGCAGCTACCATCAATTCAAGCGTCCAAATTGCATTGGGATCGTCCTCTTTCACATCTACAATAGGTATCCTCTGAAGCCATGAAATAATTCCCAAAGCTAGCATCTTCGAAAAGGATCTGAGCCTTAGGATCATCTGATTTGGTCACCAAATACTTTGCCTGCGGTTCAGGATGAAGAACCTGTTGAACCCCTTTGACTGGTATTTTGGCTTTGGGTCCAATCCATACTAATCTCTCCTCTGACATCTTACAAAATCCCCTACCCAAGAGAATACCATAAGCTGCAGGAATGTCTGCAACCAGAATAGTCATTTTCACTCTCTTCTCAGGAAAAGCAACAAATGCAAACTGTGCGTCCTTAATTTGACCAATCAGAGGGACTTGTTTAGTTTCCATGGAATAACACCGTCCATATGATTTAGTCAAAGTAAGCCCAAGGGCAGGAGCCACTTTTGCAGGCATAACATTATCAGAGGGCCCCTGAGTCAATGATACAATTGCTGAGTTTAAACCCATTTATAAGTAGAGACAAATAAAATGGTTCAATCTTTCCCGAGGAAGAAGCAGAGGTCAGATTATTCTGAGGTGTAAGTTTGAACAGGATTTGGAAGGAGACCTTTTGACGATGATTGAAACGGCCGCTTTACTTCTGATAAACTTGGCCAGCTTTTTCAAATTGTTCAGGATTCGACTGAAGGTATTCTGCTTCCGACATTTGAATTTTTGTTCTCTTCGCATGATCAATAATGTCAAAAGCAGTGTAAGAAGGAATGATAGTAGGCTCAGTTCTAATTACATGAGCTTGTGGTGGGGTACTGGCCTTAGGAGAAGGAGAATAAGGAACAGCTGTCTTTTTAGTAACCTCTCTTTCAGTTTGCGCCGAAATAGGGGTACCCCTTTTGACTATGGATACAGGAGGTTCCTTATTCTTCTCCTTAGTATTTTCCAGAGGCTTTCTGAGAACCTGAGATTGAGACCGAGTGAAAACAGCAAATGATTGACCATCTGGCTCACATTCATCTTCATCATATTCCAAATAACCAATGCTGGAGTCGCCAGCTGACTCATCATAAGACTCATCAGCATATCCTGAAGCTTCGAAATCCTCAGGGGAATCTTGTTCTTCTGGTTCATCATCTTCTTCAATTATTTCCACTGCTGCATTAACAGGCGGCGCTTCAATTGCTAATCTCGGTTGAGCAGGAGCTAACCGTGGCCTATCTCTGGCAGGTACACCATTGTTATTAAAATTCCGCCTAGGGATATCCCGGTACGGAACATTGCTCACCTGCTGAGACACTTGCTTCTTTAAAGCAATCAAATCATTAGCCATTTTTTGAAACATAGGGTCAGTATTACCTTGAGAAGAACCTTGATTTTTGAGTTTGGGTATATCTTTCTTGATCCTTCCAGCTAAGATGAGATCATCCTCTATTTCAGTAGCCATTGACTGAGCAGTAGCCAGATCTGGGATAACCGACCTTCGTAATAAAAGCTTATATCAGGAGGTTGAGCATTGATGAAAAAGCACTTTTGATTTTCTAGAGTTGGTACAAGCTTGAACTGGAATTTTCCGGATCAGCTTATTGAACTTAGCCACGAATTCCCGCATAGGTTCATGCGATTCCTTCTTCATATGAGTAAGCTGAGCTAACAACGCATGAGAATCTTCAGCTGGTTTGAAACGTGCCTCAAACTTGGTCCGCATGGTAGCCCAATCTGGAATGCATGCATTCGGGAGGTGATAAAACCATTCAGCTGCTACTCCCTGTAATGTTTCAATGAAGAGTCGAACAGAGACATCTTCGTGGGCTACTCCGAGGACACCGCATGCAACAAAGAAAGACGCAATATGCTCATCGGGATGCTGCTTCCCATCCCATTGAACTTGGGAATGTTCTTACGTGATCCACGTGGTAACTCATGCAATGGGGAGTCAAAGTAAGAGGACCAATGACTGCACCCCAAGGCACAGGTTGAACCGCCATCCTTCTGAAAAGAGTGCGTACAGGGATCCGGGGTATCAGACAAGAGTAGTGCACGACAAGTTGCAGATGTTTCCCGTTCTTCAGGGATCCGATTTCTCCGAACAGGTGAAGAACTTCTGGCTCGGTTAGACCACAACGCTGTTGGGAGAAAGGCTGAAATTGTGCTGTTGCAGCAACTCAAAAAGTGGATCAATTTCACCTTGAACTCGGTGGGACCGAGTGAAGATCCTCCTGGCCAGCTTGAACTGAAAGGAGATCTTTATTAAAAATAAGGCAAATATGGAGTCGCCAGACACCGATAGGATAAGCTTTATACTATGGATCTGTAGATCCCCAGCGGAGTCGCCAAAAACTGTTGGTTGGATATTTTGTCAAACCAAAATATGAGGTTCAACCACAGTGCATGGGATTGAATCCCTCCTCAAAGACAGGTGAGGCTGCCTGTTTTATTGCTAATCTAAAACACAGTAAATAATATATACAATATTCACACTAATCTAACCATTGGGGGTTGGGATGAAATCCCGAAATCCACATTCACACGATTCAAGGATATTGCTTTCGTACGTGAAATAGGTTAGAAACTATTACAGTGAAAGAAGCACGGTAGAAAAGAAATGGGAGAAACATATTTTCTTTCGAGTAAACGCAGAGCACGAAATAATCATACGAGTTTTAGATCACAAATATAGTGTCCGAGATAATTAGAAACACTGAGATTTTATGCAAAGAATAGCTCTAAGATCATGAACGTAAGAACAATATCTTAAATAAGATATATTTCACAACACAAAGTCTGCAAAACAATATCAACTTCTATTCTTCAAAATGATTGAAAGAAAACACAAAGTTTTTCTCCTTTCCAATAGCCTCTTAATGCTCAAAAAATTCTCGACCTTTTTGAATGCACAAGCATCCCCTTTTATAACGAAAGAAGCTAGAGTTTAAACAGAACAGATCCTGAAAAGTAGCATGCTAACTAGAGTTTCAGCTTTGCATGATTCTCACGCAGGAGATCAAGTCGAAGTCTGAATTAAAAATATGATAAAATGGAAATAAAATATGTGTCATTCTAAAAATAGAAATGACATGAGACGCTGGAGCTCAATCCGAGTCATCATCTTTTGATTCTTCTCCTTTCTCTTCCTCCAGTTGAGACTGTTGTTCCGGAACTCCTGGAACTTCCGAATAATGCCTTGCATTTCATTTTCCTCAGGTGCAGTGGAAAGATCATTCCACATTTCGCAGGTCTCATGGATATCACTGGCACCGCCGGGTAAGCTTTTTTCAACCTCTTGCTGAGCTTTCTTAAGGCCTCCAACGTATGCTCAATTCTCACAAACTGACCAATGACTTCAAGGTCGAATCCATCTACAGGTTCATGCTGAATAATCTCTTGAACTTGTTTGAAGAGATCATCTGCTGATAGGGCACTTGATTTCCCAACCGACATCTTTGGACAAATCTTTAGCAATTCTTCCTCCAGATCACTTTTCCCATCGATCAATTTATCCCTTGATTCTCTCAACTTGCTGCAGGCTTCGTTGAGAATCTTTACTCTGAACTTGATGCCCTTGATCAGCTGAAAGTGTTTATCTGTATGTGGAAGAACGCCTTCTTCTACCAAGAGATGTGCTGGTATTTGCTTTAGCACTTGGAGAGCTTCACAAGTCAAATCAAGCTGTCCAAGTTCTTCAGTGAATTCCTCATCCATCTTCTCTCCTTCCTTCTGAATCTCTGCCAAGGACTGATGAACTTTCACCACGTCTTGAATTACTTCCTTCCCTTGTTGGAGCAACTTTTGGATCCATTCATTAACCACTCTTCCTTTTCTGGTAATCTTCTCAATCGTAGGCACCGATGAGAAATCGAATCCGGCAGAAGCAGAAGCAGATGGTATGGATTCCAGGGGTGTTGAGAGTTTAATCAAAACCTCTGTCAACTGCTCCACTTTTTTCTTAAACTCATCTCTGCTGATCTTTGTTTCTTTCAACTTTTGGCACAGCACGTCTATGGAAGCCCGTGCATCTTGTTGCGCTCCTTCTGTTGTTACTTTCCCTAGAGCCACCTTGGTGATCTGATAATCAGCAGCTGTTACATCATCCCTAGTTTTGTCAGCTGAAGGAGTGGCGTTCTCTGCGAACTTATCTCCTGAAGCATCTACCAAAACTCTTGAAACTGTTTTGGGTTTCTTGGCTGACTTCGCAGTAGAAGTCTTGAGTGAGCTAAAATCAAGGGGTGGTAGGGGTACAATCACCTTCCTCTTCCTGGGAGTTTGCTCAAGTAACCATTGTGGAGTATCAGAAGGAACTGCTGATGTTGTAGTAACTAGTAATCTACTCTCAAGAGGAGAAGATTCTACTATTGGAGGGGGAACAGTAGTCAACGTGGTAGTAGGTGCAACAAAGAGAGGCACAGGTTGTGGCGAGCTGGTAATTATTTAGGTTCCAGTAGAGAGGGGAGAGAGACCAGAGAAAATGCCTGCCATACTTGAAGAAGTGAATGGGGATTAAGGAGATTGGAGTGATTGTTGAGGGGCAGGCACAGATTCAGACTCCAAACCCTGGGTTGCAAGAGACAAAGTTTCTTTGGTCTGACTATCAACAGATGATGGAATCAAGATTTGACTTCCTTCCTCTTCCACATTAATTTCTTCTTTTTCTGGTGACGTTGGTGATTCTGGCACAACCACCGTTTCAGCTGGAGAAACAATTGAAGAGATTTGTCTTTCTTTCCTCCTCCTAGGAATCCTGATTTTTATAGGCCCCCCAGAAGATTCTTTGCCCTTTTCCTGTTGGGAGGGCCCCCACCTCTAAAGCAGCCAATTTGGGAAACTTGTCATCATTGAAATTCATCCCCCAAGAAGAAAGCCATTTCTTCGTACGAGCCAAAATTAGGGCTGACTTATCGGTGATAGAGGCTTTCTCAGCAACTGACCAATCAATAGGTGGAAAAATGTATCGATCTTCGTTAAGCCCATCATAGGACATATCCAACACACTTTCATTATCTGCAGTGCCATCTGGCAAATCAGAAAGCCCCAGTGTCTGAATTTCATCAATAGTAAGCCTACTATTATCCTTTCTGCGTATCGCAACTTCGTCCCGCAGATCAATCCAGATGTCCTCAATATCAGGCCTGTGCAGATGTTGAGCTCCATAGGCCCGAAGCACTCCTCGGATGTCAAAACCATCCCGAGATTTCATATGCTTCTTTAATTTCTCCTGAAGTTCACATTCGACATTTTTGGCCTTAGCCGCTTGTCGAGCAAGTATATCTCCCAATAGAAATTGGGAAGGATACTGCTGCCTTGTGCTTGCTCTGTTGGAACTTGTGGAAATCCAACAATTGTCTGACCAATTCCAACAAAATTAATCTATCCCCAGGATAGCGAGGCAAACGGAAAGGCTCTCCTGCATACATCACTGTTCGAATGTATGTGAACTTCCTAAACTGTAGGAAGATACATCCCCATTTAGATACCTCGGCCCAAGCCTCATCGGAGACTCTTGTTTTTTCTCAATCCCGGGTTCAGTCTGCAGATGTTCTCATAGAAAAAGGCATCATTAACCCTTCTAAACTGATCCTTAGACCCCTTCTTCGTTATTTGCGGAAAATGCTTGTAGATTGGGTTTGTGATCCTGCTGCCTTTTGTATCGAGCCCGGGATAGTTCCTCATCCCGGCTGCCGCATAGGCCACATACGAGAACATGTAAAATTTTCCCGTCGACAAGACCGTCGTCATTTGGGCATCAATCTCATCACTGATCAAGGTTCCCCAGTCAATCCCTTGCTTATTCTTCTTGATGGTGACCATGAACTGGTACATCCATCCGTGAAATAGATTTGACTCTGGTAAACCAAATGCCCGGCTAAGAAGTGTGATGATATCATTTATCTCTTGTATAAAGTCACACCTAGGAATAGTCCTAGGAAATCGGGATACCGCTGGCTTAGCTTTAGCCAGGAACTTCTTGTTAACATCTCTTATACAATTCTCCTGGTTAGTGTCCCAGGTTTTCTGGGCTGACTTCATATTCAAATTCCCATACTCCTCGAAATTGGGTAATTTCAGGAGGTCATCAAGATAAATCCCATCTGGCTTGATCACTACTTCTCCTGCTGGGTTCCTAACGGAACGAGAAGCAGAGTCGTAGTTAGAGGCACAGGCCAGAATGAACTCTGGACATTGGGCCGATAGAGGAAAGCCTGCTGCCAAAGGTAAGCCACTGTTTGCTAAAGAGGTCATCCATTCAGTTTGACTGGGACTTTTCACCCTGTTCCAGAAATCGTCCATGTCAACATTACCGATTTCGGTATCCCGAATATCGTAATTACAGTCAACATATGACGGGGATTCTAGTTTCTTAAACTTATATTTCATCCTGCTTGATTTCTCGGTCTTCTCTTGTGATGGACCGGGGTCTGTCATGAAGAAAATCGGATGAAGAGATGCTCGGAAAACCCTGGTGATGCTATGCACGCTGAAATACCCGATTGAAGGTATGTGACGGAAGATAAAAAGAACCCGACAGGCTGAAGGTGTCGGAACTTTGGAGGAACCCGACACGCACTGCCTTTGACAGAAATTCGACGAACCCGACACTTAGTTTACTGGCGGAACCTTTTGAGAACCCGGTACCCACTGTTGAGATCGGAATATTGAGGAACCCCAAACTTCGAGCTCTCTCTGTACTTTGGGCAGATTAAGGAAAGCCTGCAAAACAGCTTCCGAAGTCCGGGTAGCACAAAAAGAATTTCTCCTTTGAGTTTTTGCATATAAAACCTTTTTTCTTTGATAATATTCCAAATATCATGCAAACAATTGTAATTCAAAAGGAACAGTACCAACTGATATTTGCAAGAAGAAAATAAACCCTAGAAAACCCCCAAAACGCTTTCGAAAACGATTCAGAGGAAATAAGGAAGAAAAATCTTCAACAATCGGCAAGGAAGTATACGGAAAACGTTTCTTAAATCAAGAACAAAGGAGGAACGATTAATACCTTCCAATCGAGACAGGTGAAAATGAAAACAATCGATCCAGTATGATACGCGAGCTTGCGGGTTTTGGGAGCAGGAGAACATGCGCAAAAATCCACGGTGTAAAATTAAGAACGGTGAAAATGACGTGTAAAAAACCGCATATTTATAAGAAAACTAATAATAAATACACATCAGCTCCGCACGTGCCAACGCACCGACCGCTTAGCATGTGCCACGTCAGCATGTTGGAGGAGTTCGGAAAACCCGATGGAAAAGATTTGGTGTATTTCGGGTTTTGAGCGTCGGAAAACATGGAACACAAAACATGTCTAGAAACACGAATGTTCCGATGTGTTAAACTTCCGAAAACCCGATTGACAAAGGATTTTCTTAATACTTGGCGGGTTTTCGGGAATCGGAGAACATGCTATATAAAACATGTTTTGTAACACGAATGTTCCGATGCCTTAAGCTTTCCGAAAACCCGATTTGAAAGGACTTGCTCATATAAAGCGGGATTCGGGAATCGGAAATCAAGCAACACAAAGCATGTTTTAACTCATGAATATTCCGATGCATGAGATATCCGAAAACCCGATTTACTCATAAAGAGGTCATAACTCAAAAGTGTTAAGAAAATTTTGTAGGGGTTATCCAACCATTTCGTCGTTAACTCAAAATGGGGATAACAATACTAACAAGTAAGATTTTTTCAATAGCTGAGAAATGAGTCATTACAAATAAAAATGTGGTAGAAGGGCATAGGGAAGGAAATTTCAATATGATCCGAATCTAAAGTACCATCAATAAACTAAAGCCAATATTTCCTAAGAGTAAGTGATGGAAGATTCAAAGTGCGTGTAATAGAGATCAATAATTTAAATCTTCAAAGGCCATAAGAAGCGGTAATGCAAACGTATCCATGATATAAATGTAGTTAATAAAGTGGACGTAAGATATCATCAAGTCTAAACCCAAGCCAATTCAAAGCATCATGTGTGTAAATAGTTTAAAAGAAATTGGGATCGAATGGAATGTGTGGCTAGTAAGCATTATCCATGAAGAGAGTACGCATGAAGGGAGGAAGTGTAGATATAGATTACTTGTGAGTAGACACTGCAGGTGGTATGATGTTCGATGAATGGATAGACCCCCAATAAAGTGTGATAGCATCATTAGGAGGGGATAATTTTGAAGTGGATTGAACAAAATCAAGTATACAAACGGTTCCCTCGACTAGAGGTAAGTTGTCTGAATAGTGTATGAGTCAAGGATTAGGAGCATGTTGTATAATAGTAGAATTCAGAATAGGTAATGTAGTAGTCAGATCTAGGTTACAATATTGGAATGGTCTACTATCAATTGGAACTTCATATTCAAAGCATCATGTAAGAATATAACACATCGTTGAACTATAAAAGACACTTCTTCCCTTCCTGTGAATCCATGACCTACCAAGTAAGTAATTATATGAAACTAGGATATCAGTGACAAAGAATAGAACTTGAATACTCTTTTCCCTGACCATGAGCGACAAGGTGATAGTTCCTAGGAATAGAGACGTAGAGGAATCATATTCTTAAATAGAGATAGATATTGGGTTAAGAACATACGTGGGAAGGCCTATAACGTGAATGAATGATAAAGGATGAAGATTGAGTTCAGATCCGGTATTGACTAAATCATGCTTGAATCCTAAGTTGTTGATGCAAAATCATATATATATATAGAGGAGGATAATTGTCATACATAGAAATATTGTTAGCTATGGTATATGGAATAGTAATGTGTTACGAAAATGCATCTACAAATGTCTGATAAATAGCATCTGGATGAGTAGTGGAAGGAATATGAGTAACATCCAAAAGAGCAATGATTTTAGAACAACACTCAGAATTGGATAGAAAGAATCATGAATATAGATATTCATAATGAGAAGAGCCTAGGAAAATGAAAGCAATAAAAGTATGAGGACCCAAAGAGTGTTTAAATAAGTCAGTTTCACCAAATTATTAAGAAAATATTAAAATAAATAAATGTTAAATCTAAATATGTACAAGCGTAATGATATAAACAATTAAGTACATATTTTATCACAAGAAATAAGTAATTTAAACTTAAAACCCTAGTTGAAAATGAGGAGATAAAAAGACTTATCTGATTTGCAACAATGCCAAAGTTATGACGAGCTAGAAAACTAATGGAACAGGGACTAAGAGTATCACAAATGAACCCAGAAAAATTCAAGAGTGTCTAAAATGATAGAACTATGAAACTTATGTAGGGTTAGGGGTACTTGGGGCATAAGAAACATTCTCTGAACAACTATGAATGCTAAAAAGCTACATAAATTAGTCTTGTTGGGTCACGAGATTTTCACTGGATGTCGCCTTTAGTCACATGTATATTGTTGCACTTCATTATTATTCTCCTGTAACTTGCAATAAGAAAGAAGCAACTGTAAAACCCCAAAACACATCAAATCCTAAAAATAAAAAAATAAAAAATGGGGATTAGCGCTGACCCTGGAGGTCACCTGATTGAGTGAAATTACAATCCGAGTGCTACACTACATTTTAGACTCCATGTAATTTTGCGTGCATGTCTGTAGAATCATTTCCTAGGTAGATATTGTGTGAGTCACACTTGATATCGAGCAAGTAGCTAGATGTACAAGTTGTAAGTAGAAGTTTGAATGGAAAATATGAACTTCCCGTCCTATGAAGTATATGTAGAAGAATGCAGCTCCTTTCCCTTGTGTGGATGATAGATGGATGTTTGAATGCTCTTATAATGCATTTGGATGCAACCTTAGGTGGTGATAATAAATTCTTAGTTCTTGGTCA
This sequence comes from Taxus chinensis, assembly GCA_019776745.2. Taxonomy (NCBI): domain Eukaryota; kingdom Viridiplantae; phylum Streptophyta; class Pinopsida; order Cupressales; family Taxaceae; genus Taxus; species Taxus chinensis. The sequence continues at coordinate 55,342,746 of CM034151.1, forward strand.
TTTATTATGATCACCTAACTTTGTATTTATCTGATTTCATTAGTTGAATTTCGTAATTAACCACTAAAAGTCTGAATAGTAATAAATAAGATGCCCAAATGGCTAGAAGAGATCCAAATGATGTGAGAAAAGTAAAAAGAGGTCAAGGGAACCTAAGGGGGATAGGGGTTCCTAGGCACTGGCATCTTGGCTAGGAACTGGTGTCAAGAGTCAGAAATTCCAAAGTATGAAAAGGAAGACTGGGAAAGGAGTGTAACACTAAGAAAGAAAACATAAATTAAGCAAAGAGGCCAAAGAAAATTATCAATTAGTAATTGAATCTTGTAGGAATCATATGAATAGTAGTATGTGATCAAGATTAGATAAACACCCAAAGTGTGTGATTTAGTTTTTTCTCCAATAAGATGTATTAAATATCTAAAAAAAGACATGGGCACCCTTACAAGACCATCCGTCCACACCACTTACTTGTTTTATAAGGTATTAGCACCATTCGCCATTAAATGTAGGTGATTGAGCTTCTAGAACCATCCATGTATGGTATTTTGACCCCTTCAAACACCTCCAAGAACCTAACATGCTGAGTTAGAAATTTGACCCTAATTTGCACCTGTAAAAACCCACCAGAAGATATTGTTAGGTTTTCAGTATTTAAGAACATGTGACATATAAGATGTGTTGAGCACAACATGTTTTGATGCATGAGGGACTCAAAAATGCAACACAAGAGAAAATGATGGGGTTTTAGGGGAGGAAGACATGTGACATAGAACATGTGTTTGGGATTACATGTTTTCATGCACAATGGACACGAAAACCCACCACAAAGGAAGTTATCAGAGTTTCAGGGGCATAATACATGTGACATAGAACATGTGTTTGGAATGACATGTTTTGATCCATGAGGGACGTAAAAACCTAACACAAAGGAAACAGTCAGGGTTTCGGGGATGGAATACATGCGACATGTAACATGTGTTTGGGCTGATATGTTTTAATGTGTGAACCCGAAACTCACAAATATTGAATCTCCAACTCAAGAATAAATTCATATCCTGTCAAAATATCTTGGGGGTCATTTAGGACAACAGTTACTTTGATTTAGTGTATCTCTATCATTTTTCCATACAAACATGGATATTCACATAATACTTTTGAGGTGAACGAAGGATACTTATAGGTTATCAAATGATGTATGTTTTTTGGCAGTATCCTCTACCAGTCCCACTTAGGCTCCTAGGGAAATTTACCTTTCTTATTTCTCTATATTTAGGCTCTATCATTAAAATATCTACCCATTTTATTCATATTTCCAAATGTATACATTGTGACATACTATCATTTTTTATAACATGATAATGGGTGCTTCATATGTAGCATTTGTCTTGTGGGACTACTTCCAATCACGGTTATTTGTTTTTCTTATGTCTTGTTTACTATTATTTGTGGGCTTTTCCCTTTTCTTGACTTCTTGATAAATTGTATTTTCTTTAAGGATTTGATTCTCTTGTGACATCCTGAGTGGTGTCTAATTTATTCAACTATCTACTCATTGTGTCTTTACCATGTTATCGTATGTTTTAACTAGTTTTAATTAAATCATGTCATGCTTATTTATGACACACTTTTTCTATCCTTTCCCATTGTTTTACATGCACCATGGTTATTACCATGCCCATTCTTTATCCCATGTGAGAGAGTTCTATTTCAAATGTGCACATCAGTTTTAAGCTTCCATTGTTTCATCCAAACTCACATTTGTTCATCTCACAAACCCCAAACAACTAGGGGAAAACATAAGGTGATTATTTCACCCTCTCAATAGGTCACAAATCATACATAAGTTTTAAAAAAATAAAATCAAAATAAGATAGAGCTAAAAAACTTTATTCAAAGTTAGAATTGGCTCAAAATAAGAGCAGGGAAAAAAGTGCCTAGATATTACATGACTAGTGGGCACTACTTTCCCACCTGGGTGGTTCTATCCTAGATGAAAATAGAGGTGTAGTACAATATTGATAAGTTCTTAGTGATAGTATTTTCCAAATTCCAATAACAAATATTCGATTACATGTTACTATTAAGTACAATAGGTATAAAATAATACATAAATTGAACAAGGGAACTAATTAAATTATTATCTTGGTATCAAATAAGGAATGAAACTGAGGTCATATCTAAGACAATGATATGAATAGAATAATGTGTCATATTTAACTTGTTTCTATTGGGTTTGTGACAACTAGTAGCAGCCCTTATATGTGGTAAAACATTAACGGTTGTAGGGAAAACCCTACATATCTTCCAATACTCTTCACTTGGTGGAAAGATGACTATATCATCAATATGGTGAAAGGATTCCTGAATCCTCAGTATGGCAGTAAGACTTCTAAATACTTGGTACTCTTTCAAACATCTCTAATGTAAAAAACACACATGAACAATTCTATCTCTTCTCTCATGGTATTCGGGTGCATTTTATGCATGATTTACTTTTTTGTTTATACTCATTTCTATTTTCACATTTACTAAGTTAAAGTTAAATTTCATTTATCATGAGTATTTTTTTTTTAAGGTCCATCCTTACTATGAAAAAATACAACACATAAACGGAACAGAGAGAAATATCAAGAACACAATGCTCAGGTAAAGGAAATATTCAAGGAAAAAATATATGTAAAATTTCTACTACATATACAAGGTCACACCTAGAATCCTTATCCTCTATTAGACTCCATGATACACATTCCACAATGTGCATTTCTCATGCTATCATTTTGAACTCCCTTCTGCTCTCCACAAGGTATGCTCCTCTTATCTACTTTATGCTACCAAATATTCATTCAAAAACATAAAATGAGGGAAAATGTAAACACAAAATCACACACTTATTATTTATCTCACACCTCTAAGTATGTCATTATATGCATGATTCGTAAAAAAGAAAATTAAGAATTAACAACATTTGTTTTATTTTTAAATTAATTTATCCTTTTCATACTTTTATTATTTACTTTTCTAGAATGACCACTTTACTGTTGGACATTGGAAAATATGTGACCCAACTATGTATTTTCCATTATATCCTTTGAGCATCCCGAATAGTGCTTCCCATTAGGGACATGAGTGCCTAGGTGTTACTATCTCCTTCGGTCAATTCTATCCTTTTCCCTACTTATCTAAAAATTTAAATGCTACATCACATGTTATCTTTTCTAAATTATTACCTAGCACATAGGTTCATCCTTTCAAATTGTTAATAATAAAATTCAAATAAGAGAATCGTATATACATGACTTACTATTAGTTGGGGTGGGGGAAATTTAGGATAGTACATCGTACCAAATACTTGGGAAAAGAATAACATTAAAATACTACATTTGGGATACATTATTCATTGTGTAGGAGCGGTTATTTAAGAAATCCATCTTGAACACATTAACCTTGGAGGAAAAGTAGTTGCAACAAACTATCCCGATGTGACTGACATAAGTGAAACCTAGCTTCAAGGGACACTATTCAATCTCTCTCTCTCTCTCTCTCTCTCTCTCTCTCTCTCTCTCTCTCTCTCTCTCTCTCTCTCTCTCTCACTCACTCACTCGCTCGCTTGCTCACTCGCTCACACACACACACACACACACACACACACACACACACACACACACACACACACACACACACACACACACACACACACACACACACACACACACTAGAAATACATAGATACTGAAATGTAGTGTAGAACTTGGTGAAAAGCATGTTGTGGTAACCGTTGAGGTTAGTTCTACTCAAGCATATGTATTATTTATTTCATTTAACTTCTCTTGAGCCTAATATAGGTAATTAGGGTTTATTTTGCAAGTTTAGATGTGACAGTCAAACCCTACAATGAAGCCAGAGTTAAAAAGAGTGAAATCAATGATACATTATCATAACCTAAAAATATCAAACCTAGAGCTATTACAAAGACACTACTGCCAAATTTTAACACTAGCACATGCGTGATCATTTCCATATCTGGATAGTTTTGTCTGAAGGAGTTCGAGATTCCAATTTTCCAAAATGAATCTTACTTAATCAAGATACAACTTGTTTAACTCAATTATGAACCCAAAATCAACCAAGATCATTGAATACACGCTAATTCACTCATATGTCACTATTTCTAACACTTGTATGTTTCTTGTATGATAGATATTTCTTATTACTATTATATTTTCTTAATCTTCATCCTTTGATAAATATTTAATTCTTTTAAATCAAGTATCTCTTGTTCTATTTTAACCATTATTTGACATTTCCTTTTCTATAGATGATCTTCTAACCTTGTGGAAATTTCTAATCCATCTGTGAAATTTTGAAATTGATGTCCATCATTGAACACTCTTTGATACAGTAACAAATTTTAAATAATCCACTTAAATAATCCACTTAAATCTCTATTTTTCTATCAACATATCATTTAGTTTCTTTACTAAAATATTAAATCTATGATCCTAATATTTTATTTTCTCACTCTATTTTAGCACCAAGTCCCTCGTTTTACTAACATTTTATTATGATGGATTAATATAAAGATGACATTTTTCTTCAAGTATTGTTTATCTATGTTTTTGACATAGCATAGGAGATGACATTGCATTCAAGGGGTTCATTTTTTGAATAGTTTCTTATAATTGGATAATGAATTATCGCTTCATATCTACTTGATTTATTCACAACTCTCCTCTAAATTTTCTTCATTAAATAACTTCTAAACCCTTAATATGTTTTATATTACTTTTTCTTTCTATATGATCACTAATATCTCCACCCCTTCATTACCTCATAAATAACTTCTCCTTTTTCTTTAATCCTATATAATATCTTCAAATAATCTATCCGTCATATCTAGTTCACTACCATCCCTTCCAGATAATTCATATCATTTTTTTCTTGCTTTGTATGATACGCCTTTCTCTATCAATATTTCTAATTCATATATTTTTCATAATTATATTATTTGTTTCTTATTCATCGCATTCTGTAGATTCTTCTTATTTCCTTACCTCTCAACATTATTTTCCTTTATCTCTTCCTCTGTTTTTAATTAAATTACTTTTTGTGGGGACAACCAATATCCTTGGTCTACCTATAAAAACTTACCTAGTATTATCATCTTTGATAATATTACCTATCTATCGACTATCATGTATATACCAACTAAAATTTTGTTTTTCAGCATTGTGGGCTTCATGCATCCATATATTTTTCTACAACTATCTTAAATTTTTATTGCTTGCGCCTATTTTATTTTGAGGGAGAGGTCAAACCTATTTGTCAAGTATTATTCGAGTGTAGTATTATTTATTTGTGTGAAATTTTATTTTGATCCCAAAATTCACCTATTTTTCAATGTCTACAAGTCATGTGAATTATTTTCCATGATTATAGTGTAACAAATATTGTCTCCTTTTATGCAAGGTTGCATAATTATTTATTCCCTTTATAAAAATAGATTTTTCATTACCTCTTTTGATTTCTCCTTTTTTCTCACATTAATCTAATATTTCCTTTTGTATCCTCATCTTCACTATTGTCTCATATTTTTAGTTTATATTAATATTTTTATAAAAAAATTGTGACATACTATTATCTTCCCTTCTTACTTATTATACTCTTATTAACTAATTTTCTTCTCTACAAACCCTTCATTCTCTTAGCTACGAAATTAGTGCTAATCTTTAGAGTGGCCTGTGATATTAAATTTATTGTATCTTCATTTATTTATTTCACATTTATTTCCCCTAAGCAATCAATTTAGATATTTGTAAATGTCACATTTATTTGGATCACATCTCTTCACCTCAATTATCCATAGGTTTTTGACCCTGAATAAAGTGACTACCACTCTTTATCAATCCCATCTCAATTAATATTTTTTTAATGAAAAATGAGACTATTTATACTAATTGTCACTACTTCCCTTCATAAAAGTTTACTTTCTTAGCATCAAACATTGTTCACCATTGGATTTCCCACATAATGATAAATGAATGTAGCTTGGTTTTAAACCAATAGTAAATACCATGTGCTGAGGCCTATGTATTTCCTTTAGATTTTGTAGTTTTTCTTTAGTCCACTTAATAATATTTTGTAATTGAAATCTAAAACACTATATTAATTTTATGAATCTTAAAATTGATGACCGCAATTAATTATGGAAGGATGAAAATTACTTATCGTCTTATGCACTAAATACTATATTTGCAACCTTTGTGTTAATACATCCCATCCTCATGAGTTCACTTTGTAGAAATTTTTTTAGGATTCTTATTTCTAGTTTTGTAATTCAAGTATTATGGGATTCCACAAGAGTATGTTCATGTATCCATCCCCAAACATCAGTTAACTAGGATTTGAATTTTTTATTAGACACTAAAGTTTGACACAAAATATGTGCGTTTATTAGTTTATTATGTTCTTTAATACTAATTAGAGATGATCATATACAAATTTTGATATATTACTATTTATAAATAGATTAAACAAATGAAAATAAGATTAGAAATAGATTAATGAATTTAATATGCAAAATATAACAAAAATAAAATAAAGATAAATCATAATTCCCTAAACTAACTCCACCTTATCTATATCTATAAATATTCAATACATTGTATTACAATTATCATGAAATATATATACTCTTAAAATCCACCTTAACAATTTACTCTACTCATATGCTACTCTGTAATAAAAATTTAAGAAAATATGTATACTACACATACTCCACTCTCTATGATCTTTTCCACATACTCTTTATATAAATTACACACACTCTTTTCATGCCCTATCTATTCCTTCTTAGCTCGTATTTGTATAAATTACATTTTTCACAAATAGAATGGTGATTTTTATTCACATTTGTATTACATACAAAGTTTTAATTAGATACACCATGAAACAATGATGCTCCACAATTAGTGGGAACTTGACAAGGTCATAACTTGAGCTCTGGGTGTCCGTTTGAGTCCATTTTTTTTTAAAACCACATGTTTCAATGAGATGAACACAGCAGCAACCCGCCCTACTGTACTACTGGTTGGGGGCAAGTTTAGGCACATTTTCAAGCCCTAAATCTGTCATCTTGAGGCCGAAAATTAGGATTTAAGTTGTAGTTCGATTTTTTCCTACTTTTGGGCATTAGTTAATTTTAGTCTATTAGTTGCATTATGAGTTAGAAAGTTGGAAATTACTCTAATTTAGGAATGTAGAAGATGCGTGGAAATATCTGTGCCCATACATATAAACATGCAAACTTACTAAAAATAGCAGGTTCTAGTAAATTGCTAAAAATAGTAATTTCCACCACCTAGAGTAGATTTAGTCAAGTTACTTAGAGTTTGCTTGGAAACTCGAGTTGGGAGTTGTTTTTCTATTTAGGAAACATTGTAATTCATTATTTAATAACAAATACAGAGATCTATTTTCTTTTGGAGTTCATATTATTTGCAGTATATCAAGTTTGTTCATAATTTGGCTACATTGAATAGTGTCCATTAAGAGGAGAGAAAATGTGTGACAAAATAACATAACATATTAAATTTTTTATAAATGTGGGTAAACATTATATTTAATTGCATCAATGGATGAAAACCCAATTCTTCCACTATTGTGAAAACACACTTAGGATGCATATGAAAATTTATTCATTTTGGAGTCATACAAGTAGAGTAAAAAATATTATTTATAAGTAAAATTATTTGATTTTGTAGGAACATAGAGATATGATCATTTAAAAATCTATACAAATATCTATAAAACTAATAGTAATAAAATAAATGAAATATCCTTCATTTATTTTATTTTACACACTCTTTATATAAATTACACACTATTTTCATGCCCTATCTATTCCTTCTTAGCTCGTATTTGTATAAATTACATTTTTCACAAATAGAATAGTAATTGTTATTCACATCTATATTACGTACAAATTTTTAATTAGATACACCATGAAATAGTGTCCAATAATTTGTAGGTATGTATAGTAGTTTGTGACATCATCCAACCCATGGCATATTGTGAATCTTCCACAGTCAATATCTTGTGATTGATTTCGATAAATACCCTTCCAAGAAGAAGAACGAATTGATATAGGAATTTTTGTAGTTTTGAAATTGAGCCATATATAGTTCTACATAAGCTTAGTAGATTCTACGAGTCTAAGTAGGAAGGGTAATAGGATTGTGATTTGAAATGAGTTCTTGCATTATTATCATAAGGCTTTCATTAGTTTGGAGAAATTGTGCATAACTATAGAACCTTTTCAAAAATGAAGAGAAAATGAACTTTCATTATTTTTGGTTAATGACATTCTTCTTAAGATCTTTCTTTGGTGAGATCCAAGTCTAAAATTGTTGGTTGTAGAGTGTAGGACATCTTTTTATTTGGCTACATTAAATAGTGTCCAATAATTTGTAGGTATGTATAGAAGTATTTTTAGGAGCTCTTGTTGGTATGGATTTCGTATGTCTATAAATTGTTTTAGAAAATATGATTGAATGAGAGATATTTATTGTTTGTTTGCTTTCTTCTTAAAAATTAATCTAATTTATGAAAATGAGGAAGTGTAATCAATTTTTTTTTGTTACAAATGTTATGATTTTCTTTTCTAATTTTAGATTTGAATATTATGTTGATTTTCGAAAAAATGCAGGTTTATCATATTTGGTGGACTTTTTTTCCCTATTTTAAATTTCCCACGCAAAGGTTGTTATGGTGAATGCCATGTACATGCTTTCCAATGGCATCCACGTATGTAATATATTTCGAATTAACGAAGAAAACTGTCACATTCAATGCATTGTGGGTATGAGAATTTTATGATGGATGACATTTATACAAATTGGAAGCATGTATTGAATGCATTGGAAGGACTTGACAAAGATGTTCAGGAAAATGATAAATCAAACTTTGCCATAAAGTTGCCTTAAACATTGGAAACAGTTTCCAACCAATAATTTTCCCATCACCATCTTCGCATCAAGAACAACTAATTTAAAGTTGCTTTAAGCTGAATTGACATTTAGGTCATCTCGATCGTTTTTTTATATTGATATCCCCTCCCATTCTCCGGTTAGAATGATATTGCAGAGCATATCTTTTTTCCCCGAGACAAAAGACTTCCTTTCTGTTATGTTTTTTCTGAGCAGACATATGAATAAAAAAGACTTCCTTCTGGATATGATTCCATAGCCACTTCCCATAAAACAAGTACCTTTTTGACTTGCCTTCTAAATACGTATAAATTATTATGATTCCATAACCATCCTTGTCTTCTTTTTCCAACTCATGATAGATATGAAATTGCATCGTATGCAACCTATAGGAAACTCAGCGAAGACACCTATTTGTTAATCTATTATTCGGTAAAAAAGTTAAAATAAGTTTAAGATGCTTCTTCCACTAAACCAGGAAGGAATCCGTTGACATGTTAATGGTGACATTATAACGTGGTGGTGCATTAGGGCTCCAATGTCTCAAAGTAAAACCAGTACTTTTATGGCGCAGTTACGGTGATAGATGAAAGATTTGTCTTGCACCACACAACCCTTAGAATCACACGCGGAAAATATACAACAATGCATCTAAATAACATAGAATTGAAAACATAGACCAACAAGCTTTATTCATATTCTCATTGGTGAATAGCTTGAATTCTAACACTAACTTTATAAGGAAATTGGGTTTTTGTTTATATAGATAACAAAGGCCACAAACTTAACTCCTAAAATTAATATGAAATCATGGTTCGAAGGGCCCAATATAGACGAAGTTGGCATTTCTGAGCATCGTGGCTTCAAATCCTTTTTTCTCCAATGCTTCATTGCTTACAAAAATCGCAATAGTCTTTTTTGGCTATACACAATACTTCATGGATTTTGAATCAAATCGTTGTATTGTCGAACTTTCTTAAGGTTATGTCGCATATGATACACTTGGGTAGCTTCCTTAGTATTCTACAAAATCCTTCAACCCATCAATGATCCAAAAATGGATATGAAAATAACCAATTCTATGTATTCTCCTTATTGATAATTGTAGTGCATATTCTTGGCATGTTCTTAATATAAGAAAATGGTCAAGTCAGGGTGACGGTGATCCAAACACCTTCAAATGACATAAGAAGACCATTGTTGTTATGCATCCTCCAGACACACAGAGGTCTGATGCCTCTTCCATCCACCTGACGCCTCCTCCAAACGTATCTTCTAGACGCCTTACATTTCCTCTAGATGCCTCCTTCAAATGTGTGACGCCTCCTCCAAATGCCGAAATGTGATTACGAGCAGTTACACATCGGTTCATTTCGCCTTCCCCTCTAGCCATGGGCAGAGTAACTTTAAATACAATTTCAGTTCTTCATTCAACCAAGTGATTTTGAGGGAATCCAAGTGTGAGAAAAAAGAAGAAGTTGGAGTTCTTTTCTTTTTTTGTTCATTTAGAATTGAGTTCTTCTTTGTTGAGAATTATAAACAACAAAATATAATTAGGAGGAGATTGAATCCTTCTTGAATTCCAACTTTTGGTTGTTGCTTTGTATTCTGGATAATTACATAGTGAAAGGGTAGTAATTTGCTTACCCGGGTAGAGTTTTTCCCACATTGGGTTTTTCTAGGATAAATCTTGCGTCTCCTTTTCACTCTACCTCTCAATTTGCAGTAGTTTATGAATGTTTTATCCACAATTTATTGGTTAAAACAAATTTAGTCAAATATTCATCCATTATCACAACATAGGATCTGTTACTTATTAAAAGAGGCATTTTAACGATGAGATTGGTATCATAGTAGTTAAGATAAAATTATGTTTGTGTGGTTTAACTCATGTTGAAATTTTTAGTTAGATACCCCTTACCTGAAAGGGAATTGAAAGTGGTGAAGGTATCCTCATTCCTTTTGAAGCGTATATTTCCACTAGGAAGTGGAGGTAAGGAATCCAAGACATGGTTCATGGAGAAGATGTAGGTGAGACTGAAGATGAATGTTTCTACAAGTTGAAGGAAGATGTGGCAAGTCTATCCAAGGATGTGTGTAGTATTTCCTTATCTATGGGCAAAGTGCAGTCCATCATGGGCTTTTTCATCGTGAATCTTGGTGTTCCAAATGAGTCACTAGGAGCCCATAAAGAAGATACTCTTATGTATGAGGAATGTTGGAAACTAGGACACTGAGAGGGGGGTGAATCAGTGTCTAATCAAACTTTCAAAAACATGTCATTTCCTTAATATTTCTATGGTGAGCACATAAAACCATACATAAGAAAATAACAGGAGAATATACATAGAAACACAAAATTTAATGTGGGAAGCCCAACTGGGAAAAAATCCAATGAAACCAAGAACTATTCTTAGGACAAGATTGTCCTATATCTGTTACATTGATTTCATGGTTGAGCTTTAACTCAACCAGGAGCTGCAACTCCAAAAAATTGACTAAGAAACCACTTAGTATTTGACAAGATTGAACCTATCTAGAAGCTTCAACTCCCAAATTTGGTTCAGCCACAACTGACCTTTAGTGAGCTTCAACTCACAGGGAAGTTACCATTCACCAAATGATAAGCTGTCACTTAGAATTGTTCAAGAGTTTTGGTAACACTTAGTTAAATATGTTACACAAATGAGAATGACCTCTAAATTAGCTTACTTCTCTTGTTATGCTCCTAATTATCCTTTCTTCAATCTATTGTAGGTATTATAGTACAATGCTTTTAACATTCATGTGATTCAGACCTGATTCCCCCTTTGAATTTTCTTCTCAAACACTCTTCTATTATGAGACTCGCACATTCATCTTAGCTTCTTCATCTATAAGGCACCAATCTTTGCAAAGTCTTCCTGTACCAATATTTGAAAAGTTTTAGTTCAATCCTTTTGATCTCTTTACTGTACTACTTTGTTGCTCACTCTAGTAGATTCTCACAACTACATAAGATTCTTCTTTTCATTTGGAAACCACCTATGTCAATCATCTTATTCTCTTCCCTCAAATTGTATCATCTTGCTCTTCTAGGCTTCAATACCTATATATCTAAGTCTTCATTATTCAGCACTCTAAACTTTATCTTGTTAACTCACTTTTTTCTTCATCATATTAGCACATATGTTATTTCACAGTCTTATCTCTGATATATTCAAAATATAGAACAATAGTATAGGTCACTTCACATTATCTACTCGACAACTATATCTTCACATACACCTGGTTATTCTTTTTCAATTTACATCACTTCTTTTTTAAACAATATTTTCTTACACTCTACTTCGAATTAGCTACACATTTCACCCCTTAATCTTCAACTTACACCTCTTGAGTTTCATACCTTTTGGAATCATGCACTTTCCTTAACTGATAAATTCTTCTTCACATTATTATTTGAGCTAGATGAGGAGAGCATGATCTTTGTAACTTTTTCAGACTCTTTGGTTTCTCCTAGAATTCATTCAATCCAAAGGAAATTGCCTCATGACCTTACATCTTTATAATAAGACCAACCATATCCTTAGTAACTTAACAACATTATATGGCTTTGAGCTATACATTGAACACCAACATTCAATAAAGTGCATTTGAAACACTTTGATGCTTTATCAAGCTTCTTATGATGCAAAAGATAAACATATTTCACTCTTCATACTATCTTACAAAGATACTTACATTTCATCAGTCAACTGGGACATATTGCAACAAGACTGTGGAATTCTCATCACTGTCAATCAAGTCATTTATGTGATTTTTGACGATTTGCATGAAGTTATAGGTTGTTTTCAACAAAGATATTGCATTGAAAACAAGTTTCTAACTTTGTAAAGAGTGGAAAAAAAAATGAAAGAAATTGTTAGAGAAAACTCTTTGAATCACTAATGAAATAACAAAATACTTGAAAAGTATTTTTCATGAGGTCAAGATAGAGCTATAGTGATATTTTCAAGAATTTTCATTTGTTCAATCTTGTGCTTCGAGCATTTTACTCCTCCAAACCCTAGGTAGAGGGTTTTGCAAACTAAGTAATCCCGAGAGGCTTTAAAAGAGGATTTCTTAGTCATTTGTTTATGAAATTGAAAATTTTCAACACCTGTGGATTTCTGTGAGTTATTAACATCTTCCCAAAGAATTCAATAAGTTTTCAATACTTAAATTCACTCACATAACTTCAAAAACCAAGTATATTAGCCTAAGAGTTTGACAATGAGTTACATTCTAAGCTCAAAAATATGCTTTAGGTTTTATGCCGAGACTTGGTCTAGCATGAAGGATCAATGAGGTGATATTGAACTCCTTTGAAAATTTGACACAACATTTAAGACCAGTTATTCATCTTATCATGGAGGATTCATCTAGCCTGGAGGAGTATAATCAACATTATGACTATCATCAACTGCACACACACACAATCTTCTTCTATCTTGCCTTAATATTCACATGTGAAACACTAAAATTGCCACCTATAATTCAATAATAAAATGATGATCATATTCAAGGTCTTGAGAGAGAGATAAAAAGGTTTGAAGAAGAAGATCTTTGGACATACCCTTGTATATTGTTTTCTTAGCAAAGCAACACATGACAATGTGGAAACAAGAATTTTGTACTTTAAGACTCACCGAAAGACCTATCAAGTGCTCCATCAACTCAAAATTTTCCTTTAGAAGGAATATACAACTAGCTTCCATCAAAAAAGAGAAGTTTTGAATACTGTAACCAGATTGTACCTTTCAATTCACGTGATTGCATTAATATTCTCTTGCAAAGGCTAAGATGGATAGGGATAGAATGAATATGTGTGAAGACCATAAGTGTTACCATTGTGGCATGGAGAAAACCTCATTCATTTATTATTAGTTGAATCACCTCACAAGATTGAAAAGAAACTTGAAAGGCTCATTTTATATCCAACACTTCAACGAGGAAACTTGACGAGAGAGAAAACCTTGTCGTAAAATGCACATAACTTCTCTGATTATTAACTAATTTTCTTCAAATGTTTTTTAAAATTTCAACCTTGGAATTATCTTCAAAAATTCCTTCTATTAGTTATCTGAAGAAATCCCCATTTTTTTCTTTAAACCTTAGAAGATAGGGTGCTTAATTTGAATTCCTTAAGAACCCACGTTTAGGAAATATTGCATAGCCTCCACACACCTCTTTAAAACTCGATGATATTTGGCATGATAAAGTAAAAGACACCCCTATACACACTCCATAGGTTGGTTATCCATAATTTTTCCTTTACATTTCAGACCTATCTCATTTACTTCAATCTACACTACTAGTCCCCAAAGGAAGTTTTGGAAAACTTTTGGGTTTTACCTCCAAGAGCTGAAGTTAACCTTTTTGTTACTCATACATGCCCTAAAAAAACATCCCTAGGATCTTCCCATGATTACATGGTATTTTATTTACATGTATCAAGCTTTCACATGTCATTAGGCTTTAGAACTAGGCTTAGATGAGCCAATTTCAATTGAAACTTCAACAAGATGACTTGGCACTCACTCCAAGAGCTTGTGCCCATGTTAAAATCAACATGTCTGACTTGTAGAACCTCTGAGCCAAGCATATCAACCTACACTATACCTTGAGAGGAAAACAACCTCATTGCTTAAGCTTGTGGCACTCTAAGACCACCTTGAAACCATCTTGAAAGCTCAAAGGACTATCCTAAGCCCACTATACATTAGTGATAAACACCTATCTACATTCCATTTCACTCCTCCTTTGCCATCAATGCCATGTGATATCAATGAAAACACCAACCAATGTAAGAGGGTTCAAATATCTCCCCCTTTTGTCATTGATGGTAAGAAACATAGAAACTTTAATGACAAACAAATACAGTGACATTCTTCAGATATGTAATACAATGAATTGTAGTTTCTGGCACAATATCTCCCCCTTTGACATATATGACAAAGGTGCACAAACAAAACAACATGAATATCCTGAAAGAAAAACATAATAAACCATGCTCTTACCTTAAGAATCTCCCCCTAGAAATATGTTGCTCTTTTTCTTGATATGATAAACCTCTTAATGGTTTTCAACAAAATGTGTCCCAAATATTATTGAATTTTATAACGTGTACAACTTTCAATATACTAGTTATTCTAAAAAACACCCTTTGCACACTAAAACCATGTTTTTACAAGATATGTGACCTGTAATACTTTATTTCTACTTAGAATATACTTATAGATCTTCTTGAATTCTGAGATAGTTTAAAAATTGTTGAATAAATCCATAGCCTTATTATTCCTCATATGTACATCAAGTAGTTTAAAAATAACAATCACTTGTCTAACAAGGCTTTAATTTATTTGTCACAGGGATTTTCATGATTCTTTAACCCAACTTACTTTATAATAGAGACTATATCTTCTTCAAGTTAGACTGATAACTTTATGTTCTTTGAACTCAGCCTCTATACACTTGATGACCTTGACTGACTTCCCAGACTAAATGTGCTCATCTCAAGCTTGAATGTGACCTCTTGTTTACTAAATGAATATCTTCAAGGTTTGACAACATTTGTACAGACTCACGGACTCATTGTCATTTGTACTAAGATGAATCAGATATTTTTGATAGACCTAACCCCTTGACATCATCTATTGGCTCAACAACCTTATGATAGTTAATGACATTGAAATACCAGTTTCACATACAAGTATGATATTGTTTTGGATGACTTTCTTACATGGGATCTTGATTAATACTCATATCAGAGTTATTTTCTTTGAAAATTGTCCTCAGTTTTGTACAGAACATGTGTATACTATCATTGTGACTAAGATTACAATGTTAAGACTCATTTGTGACCAAAATGGTTGAAACCTCACAAACTTTGCATACACTACACCTTGACAATTGTTGATGGAAAATTCATTTCAGAAATCTTATGCAAAGTACTTAGAATGAATCCTTGACAACATATATTGGGGATGACATCATGTCTCTTTTGATTGAAATAACATTCTCTCATTTACTTGGACAATGTAGAGATTTCAAACATCTCATACACACTAATTATGCACCAGGAATTTATCAACGAATTTAACAACATACCTTTCTATTATTTCCTTTCTTGCGACATCTTCATAGTTTAGGTTAGCAGCTAATATTGGAATTAAGTCCTCAAGACCATGCATAACTTCTTTTAAATGGAATATGTATCCTAGAAGTCTAGAGAATACATATTTTACTAGAAGTTTCACTTAAAACAGTAAAAAGTCATCAAAGGAACTTGATTACTTACTATTTCCTCATTCTAATTTTGAAACCTTTTCAATCTTATTAGATACACTTTTTGGTATGCCAACCTTATCTCCTAATTATTGACTTGTTAATTGAATTCCTGATATACATACTTGATGGGTTTCATTTTCTTGTTTTATCTTAACTGTGAGTGAAGGTCCTTCATGGTTGGTACTTTACTTTTTGTCATTATTCTTTCCTTGATCATCAAATCTTGATGTATTTCTTGAATTTGTATCATCTTCCGACCTTGCTATCTTATCATTTTTTTCTTCTTTAGCTCTAGAAAAATCTTCCTTAACCTTGTATACATACCTCATGATCTTCTTTCTAGTAGTTTTCTCACACCTAGCTGAATTAGTCTCACTTATAGGATGTGTCTTCATATTGAATATCTCTTTTCCTTTCATTTGTAAGCAATATACAGTGTTGTTATATCTAGAATACTTATAACAATGCCTTGAAAAATGTTGTTGTCTATGAAAATTGAAACAGATAACATAGATTCTTCCTCTTGAGTCTTCTTCTCTCTAATGTTGACTTACTGGTTCCTCTAAGCAATATTTTACACTATGCCCTTTTTCTTAGTAGTTGAAAAATAGTATATTTTTATCATACTCAGTTCTACAGTCTCTCCATGGATGCTCTTTGTGAAAGTTATTCATGAAATCCCTAGCTATATTTCCAGAAACATGACATGAAAAAAATTATCCATTAAATATTCTCTCATACCTAAAACCATTGGGTTACCTAATTGGTTTAGGCATTTTTGAATCTTTTCCCCTTAATTGTCTTCATGTTTGACTATCTACTTGAACCAACCTTGTTATCTTCACTATTGTTTATAGGCTCTTTAATGAATCCTAGTCTAGTTTTGTCACGTGTGGCATTGTATTTGTCTAGCATTTCATTTAGAGACTCAAAAATATTTTCTAACTTTCCATACATTTGTAGCCTTTCTTTTGCTTCTTCTAGATCAGTTCTCAAGGATATCAATTCCTCCTCATATCTCATACAATTTTCCTATTTTAATTTTAGAGCTTGTGTCAACATGTCAACTTGAGACTTTAACTCAGTATTGAGTTTCAGGTGTTCCTCTTCTTTGACTTTAAGGGAGGGTGAGTTCAACTTCAATTGGGCTTCAAGATCTTTGATTTCATCTTCATCTTTATGTTTCTTCCTTTCTTCAAAGATCTTGATCTTCTCTTCATATCTTTCATCTTTGTCTTCAAATTTTGGTTCTTTTTCCTTTGATATTTCAATTCATCCAGGGAACTTATAGTTTTGGTTCAATATTTACCTATGCTTCCTCTTTATATGATATCTAATCCTCACTAACATATTTATCTCTCTAGATGTAGCTAGGAATTACTTTAATAACCATAATTTTGATTTAGGAAGGACCTACTCCAAGCTCTTGTACTTCTTTCAATAGTACTAGGCTCTGATACCAATTGTTAGAAACTAAGACACTGGGAGGGAGAGAATCGATGTCTAATAAAAATTTTACAAACATTTTCATTTCCTTAATCTTTCTATGATGGGCACATAAAACCATACACAAGAAAATAATAGGAGAATATACACAGAGATAGAGAATCTAATGTGGGAAACCCAACTGGGAAAAATCCCACTAAAACCAAAAAACTATGCCTAGGACAAGATTGCCCTATATCTATTACATTTATTTCATGGTTGAGATTCAAATCAATATGGAGTTACAAATCCAAAAATTTGACCAATAATCCACTCAATCTTTGACATTATTCAACCTTTCTAGAAGCTTCAACTCCCAAATTTTGTTTAGAAACATCTGACCTTTAGTTAGCTTCAACCCAGAGGGAAGATAACACTCCCCACATGCTAAGATGCCACTTAGAATTGTTCAAGATTTTTTTTCACACTTATTTTGTTGTCTTACACAACTGATAATGACCTCTAAATTAGTATACTTCTCATGTTCTTCTCCTAATTCCCCTTTCTTGAATCTATTGTAGGTATTCTAGTATAAGGCTTTAAAAATTCATGAGATTTGGACTTGATTCCCCCTTTGAATTTTCTTCTCAAACATTATTCTATTATTCAAATCACACATTCATCTTACCTTCTTCATCTTCAAGGAAACAATCTCTACAAAGTCTTCATGTACCAAGATTTGAAAATTTTCATTTCATTCCTTCTTATCTCTTGACTCTACTTCTTTACTGCTCACTCTAGTTGATGCTCACAACTACATAATATTCTTCTTTTCATACTTAAACCACCTATGTCAATCATCTTCTTCTCTTCCCTTAAACTTTATCATCTTTCTCTTTTAGGCTTCAATTCCTAGATATCCAATTCTTCATTATTTAGCACTCCGCACTTTACCTTGTTAACTCACTATTTTCTTCATCACATCAACACATATGCTATTTCATTGTCTTATCTCTGATATATTCAAAAACTAGAATAATGGTATAGGTCACTTCACATTATATATTCCACTTATTCACTGTTTGTTCAATTCTCTACAGCTATATCTTCACATAAAATTAGTTAGTCTTTTTCAATTTACATAACTTGTTTTTAGACAACATTTTATTACACTCTACTTCGAATTAGCAACAAATTTTACCACCAACTCTTCAAATTTCACCTCTTGAGTTTCATACCTTTTGGACTCATGCACTTTGCTTGACCAAGAAATGCCTCTTAACATTCTTGTTTTAGCTATATGAGGAGAGAATGATTTTTGTAACTATTTTAGATTCTTTGGCTTCTCCTAAAACTCATTCATTTCGAATGAAACTTACTCATGACCTTACATCTTCACAACAAGACTAACCATAGTGTTAAAAACTTAACAACAATATATGGTTTTGAGTTATAAATTTAACACCAACAATCATTGAAGAACATTTAAAACACTTAGACACTTTGTCAAGATTCTTATGATGAAAAAGATAAACATAATTCAATCTTCATAGTATCTTATGAAGATACTTGCATTTGATCAGTACACCGAGACACATTGTAGGAAGACTATGTGGAATTCTCATCACTGTCATGATGATTTGATCTTTCAAGTCAAAACAACCACATTTCTAGATTTATCAAGTCATTTATTCTCTTTTAGATGAGTTGCATGAAGTTCTAGATTGTTTTCACCAAAGAAATTACATTGAAATAAAGTTTCTATCTCTGCATAAAGTGGAAAGAAAACCTTAAAAGAAACTATCAGATAAAACTCTTCAAATCATTAGTGAAATAAAGAAATAATTGAATAATATTTTTGACGATGTCAAGATAGAGCTATGTCGATATTTTTAGTAATTTCCATTTGTTTAGTCTCATGCTTCAAGAATTTTACTCCTCCAAAGCCTAGGTAGGGGGTTTTTCCAACCGAGAAAGCCCAAGAGGATTTATCATTCATTTATCAATGAGTTTTAAAAATTTCAACTCCTATGGATATGTTTGAGTGTTTTCAATCTTCCTAAAGCATTCAATATGTTTAAAGTACTTCAATTCAATCCCAGAACTTCAAAAACCAAATATAGTAGCCCAAGATTTTGACAGTGCATTGCATGCTCAACTCAAAATGATGCTTTAGGTTTTATGATGAGACTTGGTTTGGTGTGAATGATCAATGAGGTGTGCTTGACCTCTATTGAACATTTGAAACAACATTTAAGACCAATCATTCATCTTATCATGGAGGATTCATCTATCCTGGAGGAGTACAGTCAACATCATGACTGCCATCAACTGCACCCACACAATATTATTCTTTCTTTCATTGATATTCACATGTGAAACACTATAATTTCCACCTATACTTGTAGAAGAACATGATGTTCTTATTCATGTTCTTGAGATAGATTTTTCAAGAACAATATCTTCAAACATACCATTGAATATTATTTTCTTAGCAAAACAACACAGGACAATGCAGAGACAAGAAGTTTGTACTTTACGACTCACCAAAAAGACCTAAAAAGTGCTTCATCAACTCAAAATTATCCTTTAAAATGAATATACAACCAATTTCCATTAAAAACATCAACTTTTGAATCATGTGATTACATGAATATTCTCCTGAAAAGGTTGAGATGGACTAGGCTAGAATGCATATTCTTAAAGACCATATGTGTCACCACTGTGGCATGGGGGGAACATCATTCATTCATGAGCAGTTGAATCACCACACAACATTGATAAGAAACCAGAAAGACTCATTTCATATCTAACACTTCAAGAAGGAAATCTGAGGAGAGAGAAAACTTTGTAGTAAAATGCTCATAAATTCTCTTATTCTTTACCAATTTAAATCAAAAAAATTTTAGAACAACAGGATTAGAATTATATTTAAAAATTACTTCTATTATTTATCTGAAAAATGCGCCATATTTTCCCTTGAAAGCTAAGAAGATAGGGTTCTTAATTTGCATTCGTTAAGAATCTAGTATCAGAAAAACTTGCATAACTTCCACAAACCCTTCAAAACTTGATGATATTTGGTATGAAGCACTTCAAGAAACCCATTTACAAAATCCATAGGTTGGTTAGCCATAATTTTTATTTTACAACTTGAACCTATCTCATTTTCCTCAATCTACAAGCTAGTCTCGAAAGGTAGTTTCGGAGAATTTTTGAGATTTTCCTCTAGGAACATAAGTAAACCTTTTTGTTAATCATACATTTACTATAAAAAAATCCATAGGCTATTACCATGCTTAAATGTTATTTTCTTGACATGTATCAAGCTTTCAGACCTCTTTTGGCTTTAGAACTAGTCCTGGATGAGCCAATTTCAATTGAAACTTCCACAAGATGACCTAAACGTCACATCAAGAGATTGTGACCATGATAACATCATCATATTTGACATATAGAACCTCTAATCCAATAATATCAACCTTTACTCTACCTTTAGAGGAAGAAAACTTTATTGCTTAAGCTTGTGACACTCTAAGACCACCCTGAAACCATCCTGAAAGATCAAAGGACCATCCTCAGCCCACTGTCCATTACTGATAGAAACCTATCTACATACCATTTCACTTCTCCTTTTCCATCAATGCCATGTGAAATCAATGAGATCACCAAACAATACAATAGGGTTCAACAAGGAAGACCAACCATGTGCCAACTCTACCCCTCCCCCATTCAAAGTAGAGGAGAAGACATAGATTTAGCCTTATGATAAGGACATGAATTCTGAAAAAATAGACCATTGGCTAGGTCAACTCATGGTATATTTATGTTTGTATCAAATCAATGGGAGTTAGCAGATTTTATTTACAAGGTTAAAATTAAAAAATCATTGTTTAACTTGGTTTGAAAGCTATGTTCATTATTTGGTTGTTAAGAAGCTTCCTCCTATAAATAAGTCGGATGAATTTAAGAAGATAATAAAAAATCATTTTTATGCTATTGGTGCCCATTCTGAGTCGCTAAATTAAATTTTCCTTTTTCATACACTTTTAGTTAATTTAACTACTTTGTGTGATTCATATTTCTCCCTATGCTTCAAAATTCATTATGAGTAAGGGAGAAGTGTCAATTTGTAAGAAATTTAGTGCCTTGTTGAAATTGAAAGAGAAGATTCAACATAAATGTTTAGGTACTGGTTTAATTTTCTAGTTTATTAAAGTAAAATCTTCAGACATACCGATAATCGGGACTATGCCTACATATTTCATGAGGAACCTATAAACTAACACTATTAAAAAGATCCAAAATACTCCAAGAAATTGAAACTATGAAGGCCCATAAGCATGTAACTTGACCATGAAGCAAAAATCTTCAAGACTCATTGAAAAAAATAGTAAAAATGGACTTAGCCATTTCAAGTAGGCTTGGGACATTCAAACAACTGTTAATTTCCCCTTTCCAAAAGCATTAGCCTTTGGCATTTGAAAACCCATAGGAGACTAAGTTTAAAAGAATTAGTGGGTTACTCTTAAAATTATTTCATACGTTCATTTGGTTGTCAAATGTTTGCACCACCAAGAAAATCATAAATGCCCAAAATACACGTGGAAGCATTCTGGTGTCTTCCATAGCCAAATCGTTCTATGAACCTCAAGTCTATAGAATAAAGTAAGTTTAAAAAAGGTGTTAGGCCTGAGATAGAGTTGAAAGATCAATGGTACATATGGAATAAGATATATGGGACAAGTGACACAAGTCAAATGAATCAAATAAAAATGTGTTGGCATTCTAGCACTCTTCAAACTATTTGGGTTATGCAGACTTCAATTCTACGGAATGGACCGAATTTCATAAAGCTTCAGATCTATATGGTTTCACAAGTCAAAATGGCTATGCAATTTTTTTTTGTGAAGATAAAACTTTCTAAGTCCACTCAAGTGTGACATTGTGACGCAAAGTCACACCCAATGAAAGGTGAATGTGTTCCATACATGGAGCTTTTCTATTGGTTCGTGTGAAGTCCATTGAGAAGTATGTGTTAACGAGAGTTGGAGCTTGTGACATTTCTTACTTAATAGCTTCAAAGTTTTTTTTTACTCAATTGTCCATTTGAAATCCATTTTTTTTTTAACATCAGTGTTAATGGCTTGACAAGATTGGTAAAATTAGGCATAAACCTTCTGACAAATTTAATTCTTCCCAAGAAACTTTGGAGATCTTTCTTGTGACTAGGCAACGACAATGCTAGGGTGGCATTTAATATCTATGAATCAATAATGAATCCTTCTTTAGATACAATATGGCCCAAGAGATTACGTTCATGAGTTAAGAATATGCATTTCCTCGGATTCAGGAAGACTCCAAACTACCTACATCTCTCAAACACTTTCTTGAGACGAGAAATATGGTCATCTGTGTTCTTGGAGAACATAGTGATATCATCAAAGTATACAAGAATAATGTTGTTGATTACTCCTTTGAATGCCATATTCAGGTCTCTTTGAAATATTGCCCCAGTGTTGGATAAGCCAAATGGAATTTTCCTATAATCATATGTACCTAAATTGTTAGTGAAGGTTGTCTTAAACTGGTAATTCTCTTTTACCATGATCTAGTTGTAACCTAGGTAACCATATAGAAGTGAAAACCTCTCCAAACAATCTATTACTTGTAGAATTTGTTCCATTGAGGGAATTACGTAATGGTCCTTTATACAAGCTTTGTTTAAATCCATAAATCAACACACAATCTCATTTCTACATTCGTTTTTAGGACTCTCACAAGGTTTGCAACCTGGGAAGTGTGCTTGATATGGAAATTGATGCTTGCTTCAATCATCTTATTCAACTCTTTTCTCATTAGAGGATCTATGTGAGGATAAACTGGTCTTTGTTTCTACCTAATAGGTTTTTCTTCCTGATTTAGTTGAATATTATAATGAGCTAAACTAGGATCAAACCCTCTCAGATCTTCATAGCTCCATGCAAATATATCAGTAAATTATCAACAAAGTTATATGAAATCGTGCTTTTCTTGTTGAGTTTTATCTTGCCAATTTGGAACAATTTTCCCTCTCTAATTGAAATGGGCTCTGAATCTTCACCTTTGACTCTAATGTTTGATTTATATTTGCTAAAATGGTAATTGGCATTGAAGATGGATTCTAGAGTCACCAAACTCTTCGACAACTTGTTTGACCTCAATTGAACAACCTGGTCTACATATTGGTTATGTAATTTATCCTGGTTCCTGGAAGAAAACTAAGCTTCTTCTTGAATGAATTTGATTATCTATTGGTCATCCTCAAATACCTTCCAACTTGTGTTATTATCTAGTACTGTGGGCCTTACTATCACCTTGATATGTGGCTGAATTTTTTTCTTTTTTAACATCCTTAGAAATGTCAAATGCTGCCCCAATTGTTGCATTTCTGTCAATAGCTTGATTTTATTTTCTTGGTATGGAATTGATGTTAAATTCTTCAAATTATTGTACAAGATCCCATACCCTATGTTTATAGGCTTATAGTAGAGAATTCCTGGCTACATTTAGCCCTCTAACTTGATTCACAATCAGCACACTATCCCAAAATGCCTACAATTTCTTGATATTCCTCTTTCTTGCCCATTACAAACCATGAATGAGAGACTCATACTATGCCATATAGTTGGAACAATTGAATTGGAACCTGAATGATGAGTATTATTTGACACCCTTAGGAGACACAAAAACTACACATCATCCTAAACCTTTTCTTTTTCTAGATCCATCAAAAAACATCTGCCAAATGTCCTCATCTTCTTCATCATTTGACTTGGTCATAATAAGAAGAGGTGCATCCTCCTCATGGAAACAATAGACATATAGGTGTGCTTATTTAATTTCCCACTTCTTTTAATAGAGCTCTGCATCTTCAATATCTTTGCAAGGATCATAGTTATAACCTTTATTTTCCCATTCATCATGTGTTAAATCAGGAATGTCACCGATCAAACTATCAACTTCTTGACTGTTAGGGAAATCTTGTTCATCAAAGATAGTACAATTTGCATTTATAGGAATAGAGGTGTAAAGTTCTACATGATATGCAGTAATAAGTTTAGACTTAATAATGACCTTAGTACCATACCTTGTTCTAAAGAGAATATTAGACCAATCTGCTCATAGGTAATATATGCACCAAAAATTGCATGTTGTTATGTTGTTAAAATGGTAAAATATTCAATGAAGATAAAACTTCTTCCAAGGTAAAAATGAGGTCCAAATAATTTTCCCTTTCCTTTGCATCCCTCCTTTCACTCAAATCAACCATTTCTTTTTTTTTCTTATAATACCAATTTTTAGTGTTGACTTTGTTCTGAGCGGCAGTTGTGTAATTGGCAGTTGTGTAATAGTCAGTGGTGGTTGTGTAACCGCCTCGGAGGTTGTGTAACCAGGGGTTGAATAATTGCAAGTGGTAGTTACCCAACCACCCCTCTACATTCACTGATGGTCCTGTCACTTAAAATCATAGACTTAAAACACATATTTTTCAACGCATGTTTCATTTTTTGGAGTGATTTTCTCACTCGTTTCTCAACCGTTTTGCCTATTTTTATACTCGTTAGAATTGTATTGATTTTCTCTTTCTCTCTAGATATGTTTTGAATGTTTAATACATATCCTTTTATGATTTGTCACTTCTTCTTTGAAACATGTGATTGAATTCTTCTTTCCCAGATATTATAAACGCTAAACTTTTACCCGTATGATGGGTTGGATTTTTCACATTCTTGAGGTAAAGTTATGTTGCTTAAATTTTGATAGGAACTACATAGACAACCAAATATTTTATTTTTTCTTTCCTACTGGTATTTACTTTCATTTGTGTCTTGCACCAATCCAGCCACAACCAATATTTTGTTTTCTTTGTTACTAGCTAGCATTTGAGCATTCCTGGATCGATGAGACTTCATATTTGGAAGAGGATACAAATATGAGGAGACAAAAGAATCTCATATTTGGGAAGCTACTATAGACACCAAATTTAGGTCACAATCCCTTTAACCCCTTTCGATTCATCAATTTGACACATATGCCTAGCCATGGCCCCCTTCCCCACATTAGTATTAATTTAATCACCCTTAATTAAATTAATCCTCACACTATTAATTAATTTAATTACTTTAATTAGATTAATATCCATCTCACCTAGCTACCTCACCCTAGAACTATTTCAACCTCATTAATGGCTAAGACCAAGTCCCCACACTCCCTAACCAACTAGGACTTGTTCTAACCTTAACCATTATGACATATGATCTCTCCAACCTCTCTCCCGCTATATTTAGCATTAGCTCCCACTTCTGACCTGGGATTGAAACTTGACTCACTACAAATTTGGGAGTAATCAAGCCATTTTTATCCAATTTGACCATTTCCCCGTAACTGACACAAATTTTCCCTCACATGGTGTTGGCTGCCTAACCACCATCGGTTACGCTTAATTAAGAGTTTATAACTCTTTACACGAGTTATCCAATTTATTCATTCACCTTATC
This sequence comes from Taxus chinensis, assembly GCA_019776745.2. NCBI lineage: Eukaryota > Viridiplantae > Streptophyta > Pinopsida > Cupressales > Taxaceae > Taxus > Taxus chinensis. The sequence goes on from CM034151.1 coordinate 55,369,006, forward strand.
TTTGGAATTCTAAATCTTGAGCATTTAAGCTACCAAATGATTAACCAGAGCCCATCCTACCTTCACCAATGTCTATTAATCTCATTCACAGGTACAAATCGTCACATCAGAGCACAAAGGTTTTGTTGCCATGGCACTAGAAAAATTATTGTATCTCCCACGAAAACTCATCACCCACAACCATATTCATATCTATAGGTTACCATATAAGTAATTCGATATTATTTTCTAAGATTTTTTTTTGATCTTAAGTCTTTCTTTTACTTCTTTAATCTTCTGCCTATCTATCTCGAATACCACCTTTTACCTGTTTACCACCTATTCCATCAACCTGAACCATTTCACTAGCACCTCTACCACCCTTGCTGAGCCCTATCAAAAATCACATCATCCTTCTGGAACCCCCTCAACTCTTTTTGCAATCACAGAGAGTCTTTGTGCAATCATAAAGAGACCCAAAAAACCAATTTTTAATATTTCTACCATAATTCCCCTACCGGCACCGATCACCCAATCGGTGTCATTAATTTTCTAGTACCAACATCGGTCACCTAATTGATACCGGTATCTATGATTAGTAAATTTTCTTATAACAATGATCTCATAACTTCTCTGAAACAGGCCCAAAATCTTACTAAAATTCACCCAAACCTCATATACAACCTCTGTCAAACCTGTACAACCTAGAAACAACCTACCACCCCCTCAGGATTTAATCATAACATTGTATGTTAGATTAAATTTACTTATTGTATTAGCACAAGACATCTAAATCATACCATTACAATAGGATTTACTTATTTCATGTTTTTGTTGCATTAAATTGTATTTGTAAGTGGATTGATAGCCTTCTAGGAAGCACCTCGCTTCCCGGATCTAGCTCTAGCTAGGTAGTCCACCAACCTATATTTTTAATGTTATTTTATGGTCTTATTTTATTTCTTACAGGTCATTTCTCCTAGCCAAAGGGAAGCTCTCACAATCATCTTGGTCAACGTTCTACGAGCGCACACCGTCTACATAATCATAGTTATTCCTCCTACCCATCACCTTTTCTTTATCACATTACTTTGAGATGAAACATTTTGGCACACCCTGTGGGACCCCTTCTTTTGGGTTCTTTGCATTTTCTTCATATAGGGAATTATGTATTTCTTTCTTTTTTGAAAAATACGCCTTAAATCTCTCTCTAGTTCATATTCTCTTATTCTACTTGTCTACAGGAAATTTGTGATTTGGTGTTTAAAAATAATTCTTCTCAATTTATTTTACACTTGAATTTACTAAAAGATCATCCTCTTTACCTATTTCTCTATTTGCTACATCCAATTTCCCTTTCGATTTGTGCTTAAAATATTTGTATTACATCCTTTGTATGTTGCATTTAGATCACTTAAATTTATTTACAATCTATATACTGGAGGTCATGACCAGTTGATGATTAGTGGGAATTAAGTGTAGTTCACACTTTGTACATGCACACCCCTATCCAAATCACTTGAAAAATTTACACACTTCTTAAACATCTTCCTTCCCAGAAATTTCCGTCAACGATTAACAATTGGATTGGCTGTGGATCCAGCTAGTGTTCTAGCCAGTCATCATATCAGAGTTGTACCACACATACCAAAAGGTATATTGGGCCCCTTTATCCAAAACTCACCTGAAACTAGCCATAGACTGCTTATAGGGCACCCTCGTTCACCAAAAAATCTATTCTACTCATAATCAGTTTTAAATGGCATAAGCCAAATAACATTAAAATCTGAAGATAGGATTTTACGTGTTTGTCAGTTTTTTTCCTAAATTTTTTTTTGATATGTGAGGTTTTTTCTTCTTATTTTTATTATCCTTCATACCCTGCCATCATAACTGGTGTATTCTAGTTCATTCTGGGTGTGTTAGGACTCATCACTATCATTCTTAGTTTCTAGGTTGGTGTTTTCATTTGACTTAATAACCAAAAACTAAAATTTACATCATCTTCTCAGGTTTCACAGTAACCAACATCGGTCTAGTGACTGACATCATTTACCTCTTCATACTGGAATCAGTTCCATGATATTTTGCTTACTTTTCCCAAAATAGTATTCAATTCACATTCAGATATTTTTTGCAACCTATTTTTGTCACCGATCACCTTCCTAAGTCTCTGTTACCATTAGCAGAGTTCAGGTCCACCTGATTTATGTTCTTCATCTCCATATTTTTAAACCTTCCATTCATTCACAATAATTGGCATCGGTTACCCCTTTCTACCAGCATTGGTTACCCTATCAGTGTCAGTATCTATGTTTTGATTTTTCTATCAAAACAACAACTAATTTCTATTTACCAGGTCCCTTTTATCTTTTTTTCTGTGTATTTGTACCATCTACAAAACTCAAATTACATATTCTACTATTTTTCACATGGTTTTCACTCAGAGACAAGCCAACACCCTTGTATTTTATGCTAGCCACTAACTATTACCTCCTAGTCCTTCTCTGCCTTCTATATCTTCACCCATGGACCCCACCTCTCCTATTTCTACACATGAAGGTGATGAGGAGTTTGCAAAATTTCTTAATAAAAATCCCACCGTCTTGCAGTATTATCTCACCCATTCATCCACTTTTGATTCATTGGGATAACTCATATATGGAATGCATGTCTCCATTCCTCCCACTCTCGCCCCCACTTCTGTATTAGCTACTACTAGTGTAGTGTTTCCCGCTTCGACATCACAACCTATCATTTCTCATATTAACACCACATATTTGGTATTTTTCGCACCTTCGACATCTATCACACCTTCAATGTCGTTCATGCCATCATCTATATCTCTTAGTGTAGGGATTCTAACATCATTAGTCGATATTAGCTCGCAACCTCCAGTTGCGTCGACCCCTTTTCAGAGTCTAGTCATGTCTATACCTATTACTCTGCCACACATCACTACTAGGGTCTCTACACAAGTCCCTCCCACATATACCTTTTCTCAGCCACCACCTGTCACTTATACCTCCCATTCAAGGTATATGCCATCGTCATATTCCACTAATTATATCCCCCCTTCTTAGTTTGGTTACTCGGCGCCTCCATATACTGGTGTTTTTTCTACATCGTATCCACCTCCTTATGCCATTGGAGGTGTGTCTCAATCTAATGCGATTGTGGATTTGATCAAGATGATGATGAACAAGATGCAGACCCTAGAAGCATTTATTTTCAACTCCCACAATTCTCTGACTTACAATGAGATTTGTAATTAGCCTATTCACCCTTCTATACCAATTCATCCTTATCCCACACATTGGGAAATGCTAAAGTTTAACCGATTTAATATCAAGGAAGATCCGCAAAAAAAATTGTGATCTTTTAAACATGTATGTTATTTGATTACTCATGATGCTGCCTTATTTCATTGAACTTTCCCAATGTCCTTAATAGGACCTACCTTGGACTGGTATAGTGCTTTACCTAGGCACTCTATCTTCTCATTCAATCAATTATCCCATGCCTTTCTCAATCATTTCTCCATTAACATCGTCAAGAAGGTTACCATGACCCAATTATATTCAATATGCCAATATGAAGACGAGTCTATTGCATATTTTTTCGTGCATTGGCGGAACTTTATTAACCAACTCACTTTCCAATTTCCTCAAACTAAACTAATAGAGTTGTTTACTAGAGATTTTTCCAAACATATCTCTCCAACTCTCCAAGTTCAAACCTTCCAAATGTTTGATGAGGCATTTACTATGGCCAAAAAAATTGAAATTTGTGCTATCGAAGAGAATAAATTACAATTGCACAATAAGAGTGTTCCATTTAAATCAAATGACTCTTCTTCTTCTTACAAACCATAAACCAGTCATTTAAGGCCCAAAGGATCTACCAATGTGGTGGTCCTAAAATCTGGTCCCTCTCATCTATAAATCCAACCAAAACCTTCTTCTAATCTTTCTCCTATTCATAATTTCCAGTATAGATGTGAACAACGACGATATACTCCCATAGGAGAACCTTACTCCTCGGTTTTGGAAAAGTTGTTAAATACAGGAGCCATAACTCTTCCACCCATAAAATCACATATTGTTTTTGACCCTTCCCATCTTGTACCTACATGGTATAAGGAGAATGATTACTGAAACTATCATCGTATCAGAGGTCATAGTGATGATAATTGTATAAATTTCAAAAACATCATCCAGGAAATATTGGATGACGGAGATCTTGTCTTGGATAACCCCAATGCATCGACTAACCAAAATCTCCACATATTTAAGAATTTGTTTCCAAATCACACCCCATCATCCAACCAATTCGAAGAAACCTCAACCAATGATACCAACATTCAAGAGGTTCATGTTGTTTTTGATATCATATCAGCCCCTTCTGCTCAATTTCCTCCCATCCCATCTATTAAGGAAATTCTTGCACGAGATCTTCCACCTATGGAGGAACCTATTTCATCCACTCCTCTACCTATAGAGAAATCTACCTCATCCTCTCCTCTACCCACAGAGGATTCAAAATTATCTACTATTTCATCTACCAAGCAGCCCACTTCATCTATCCCTTCATATACGAAGGCATCTACCCCACTCATTTCTCTGTCTGTCAAAAAATCTACATTACTCACTCTTCTACCCATGGATTAGCTCATCTTACCTTATTCTTCACTGAAGGAAGATCCTACACTTTCTACCTTGCCCCCTCCTCTTCCCATAGAAGATCAACTAGTAGCATCTCTTCCTATTTATGAAAATTCCCCACTGAATTTTAAAGACCAAATCGATTTTGTATGGTCTCTTATATCCATAAAGTCTAAAGCCAACCATTTCCCTCTCTCACAGATGTTATATTTATTTACAGGGATTAATACCAAATATTCATCATCTGATCGCTTGGAGTATGTTTATTACTCCATTCTTTGGGGATGCCTTCGACTTCCCGTCTCGACTCAAATGTAAATTTTGTCCGTAGATACTTCAACGATTTATCCTAAATTTTTCAAGACAACTAAATATGTCACACATGATTTGGTTATAGTATCTTGTTTTGCATCATCCGCTCCTGCACCCAAACCTTTACCATTACTCCAATAACCACTTGCACCCAAACCTCTATCTAAACCTATACATTCACTTGTACCCAAACCTACTGATACATTAGGGGTCATGTCAATACCTAGTCTTGTCCATCCTCTCATGAATATTGATTCAGCCACATCCTCCCAAAATATCACTAGACCTATCCCCCCATCTCAGAGGAAGACCCAACCTCTTAGACCTTGTACTCTAGTTTCTCCCACTCCTCTTTCACCTTCGCCACTTCCATCCATCTTAGGTCCTCATCCATCAACCTTGGTCAAGCAACCTCCTTCCCTTGGTAAACTTAAACGAAGAACCTAGCATATTTACCACAACCTCCCATTCCACAATATATTTCCCCTACTGCTACTCCCACCTAATTACCTTATTACATTACCTATGGCTTTTCCAGTGCCTCCCACTATCCTTCTCCACTTCCCATCTCCTTGAACCCATCCACTTACCATGTACCTTTACCTTCTACTTCAGTACCTCAACACTTTACCCAATAGGTTAACCCTCCTAAAACCACTACTACTTACCAAAATTAGTCAAACCTACCACTCTAACTCCCCATGGTTGACCTCTTCCAAAAAAATTCACCCAAAACTTCCATCTGCATTCCCACTCTCACTTCACATTACAATCCCTTGGTAACTTACGCTAACATCCTACTCCTATTAGAAACCTCTGCCATTACATCCAAGCCTCACAACCTTACACTTCCTACTCAAACCTAAAGGTAAGGGTTTGACTATACTCATGATTTGTGATTATCCAACTCCATGGTATGATTTAAAAATTGTAAGGACCTTAAAAATATTCTTTTTCTTCCTGAAGCTCTCTTTGACGAAGATGAAATTTTGGATGAAGAGCTCATTCCACCTCTCCTGTCGCCACAGAACCTTGCCCTATATGTATCCATGACCTCTCCACCTAATAGCCCTCTTTTCCCTCATAGAAGTTCAGATCAATATGGTCCAGATAAGAGAACCAGCCCAAACCCCCTCCAAACTTCTCATTGTGATCCCCTGGCAGGGTCTTATGCTAACTTATCCTTTACCTAACCGTTATACCTTTCAGACACACCTCCTCTTGTCCTCAGATTACATATGGTCCACCTTTCAATCATAGAAAGAAAAAGGAAAAGAGAATATTGACAACCCATCCTGCAACACCTACCATTCCATTTGCACCATAAGGTAACCATCTGTGACAACCTATCCAATATTTTGACAGAGTCCTATCATTGTACCATGATAAAAAAGGACCAATGATCCTCTGAAAATGTCTTTTAAGTCCTCATTCAAACATCTGAATCTCATCACCAGACCCTCCTTCAAGATCCTGTAAACTATTTAGGTTCTACCCGAACCCTACACCTCTTATGATTCACACCCCATCATGTGGCCACTCTCACTACTTCAACTAAACCCACTATTTTTGCCACCACTCACCAAATTTATGTCATCAGTTTCTCTAACTTGGAGATTGCTCCTCACCATGTAGACAATCATGATCCCACCCTCTTCATCTCCTTCACATTGAGGATACTCACATCTGATGCATTATGATCGATGGCAGTATGAGTATTAATATTATTTCTTCTCATGCATATGAACAAATTTGTATACCTTCCAATTTCATGCATAATAACCTAGTTATGTTACGTTCTTTAAATGATGTTTTAACTTCTACTCTTGGCAATGTCATTATCTAGATTCGTGTGGATCCCCACACCATTCCTAAATTTTTCTATGTTATCGAAGGGGAATTCTAATATAACGTGTTGGTTGGCTGACCCTAGATCCATTCCATGGGGTTTTTACCTTCGACTCTTCACCATTGCATCAAGTTTGAATATGAAGGAAACCCTTACACTATTCAGGTAGATCCTTCACCTTTCAAAACATGCAACATGTTGTATCGACCCAATGATTTACTTATCCCAGTTAAGGAATCTACTACCATTGTTCCCTCATCTACTACTGTAGTTGTCTCATCTACTACCGTTGTCACCTCATCTACTACCACTATCACTTCATCTTGAACCACTACTGCCTCATCTTCTTCCATTGCTTCATCTACTACTTCTGCTACTACATCTTCATCACCTAGCTCATCTCTCCCCACTTCCACCGCAGCTTCCAAAGTTAACCCATCTACCCATTTTTCTTCTCAAACTCCAAATAGCTCATATATTCCCTCTACCCAAGTACCAACTTCCGACCCTTTTGAAGGTGTTTTTCAATGCCTTACCCTGGGGAGTATTGCATGTATAACATTGACACATTCCAAACTCCTCAAGAGTATGGAAACCTTCATCCGCACTTGCATTATGATCCTCAAATAGGAGAAACCTTTCCATGTAGTCCTCCCCACCTTCACACCAACTTGAAATTTGGTGGAGTTGATACTTCTTCCTATTCACCCGAACCACCTACTCATACACAACCCTTTTCTTCATACTTTCATTATCTCACCAACCGTCATTTCTCCTACACCTTTCTTCATTGTTGTGCTTGGAAAGGCTTTAGATTTGGTCTTTACTAACAAGGCATCATATGGTTATTTCTTTCACTACCCACAAACATAATGATCGTCGTGGTATTAGATTTGTTAAACCACCTAGTCTTAAAAAGGATAGAGTCGACCTCGTAGAGGAAGAATCACCTTCTACACCTTTGTCACCTTCTTCACCTCCCACACCACATTCACCCACAGATTCCATGGATCCATAATCCATCCCTCTTAACTTTATTTTTCATCAACATTGTTTCCTTGGGACCTCTAGCCTATCATCACGATGGTGAGGCTCCATCTTCCCTTCTTCTCCTTTATCCTGACATGATCGATGATGACACACCTTTTATAAATGTCGTTCAATGTCAAGATGATTATTCCATTCTCACCTATTTGGGTGCAGAGGATTCTTACATTCACCAATCATTACATTTTAAGACACAAACCATGCTGAATGAATCGACCATTGAGATCAGCATTCACACTCAGGATGACCCTAAAATTCTGAAGATAGGCCAATCTTTAGATTCTACTGAATAAGAAGCCTTCACCTCTTCCCTTTGAGATCATAGAAATGCTTTTTCTTGGTCTTACGCCGATACTCCCCATATTGACCCAAATATTGTAGTGTACAATATCGTTATTATTCCTGATGTCAAACTTGTGAAACAGAAGTTGTGAACAATGCATCCACATATTGCCCTTCTTTTCAAAGAAAAACTCCAGCGCCTTCTTTTTGTTTCTTTAATTTTACATATTGACTATCCGCAATGGATTTATAACATTGTTCCTGTCACCAAAGCGACAGGCGGACTCCGCATCTACATGGACTTTCGCGACCTTAACCTCACCTTCCCTAAGGATGAATTTCCTTTTCCTATCATCGACGAACTTTTTGATCTTATAACCGGCCATGAGATGTTATCTGTCATGGATGGATTCTCGGGATATAACCAAATATTACTCGTGCTAGAGGATCAACAAAAAACTTCCTTCATCACCCCTTGGGGGACTTTTTGTTATCATGACATGCCCTTTGGTTTTAAAAACACTGGTGCCACTTATCAACATGCGAAGACCTATATCTTCCATGACATCATGCATGACATACTAGAATACTATATTGATGACCTCCTCAAAAAATTTAAAATTTGGGCCGAACATCTCCCCATCCTCAAAATCATCTTCGACTACCTCATCATATATTGTGTTCACCTTCAACCAAAGAAATTTGTCTTTGCATTCCTCTCTTAAAAAATCCTCGGTTTCATTGTCACCTTATGGGGTATTAAAGTCAATCCTACTAAAATCAAGGCTATTCTTGAGATGCATCCACCTACTAACCTTCGATAACTCTGTAGTTTTCAAGGCAAATTATAATCCATTCAATGTTTTATATCCCAACTTTATGTTTGATATTGTTCTTTTCATCATCTCCTTAAAAAGGATGTTTCCTTAAATTGGAATGATGAGTGCCACAAATCCTTTGAAGCATTGAAGAAATATCTTCTTCAACCACCTGTGCTCATCCCACCTAAAGATGACCAACCTTTTTACCTCTACATTTCTGCCACTGACCATTCCTTGGTTTCCATGCTCACTCATTGCAGTAAGCAACATAGTGAGTAATCAGTTTATTACATAAGTCATACGCTTTTAGATTATGAGACTCGATATACTCACGCCGAGAAGCTTTTTTTATCCCTAGCCTTTTTCACCACTAAATTTTTCCACTATTTCTCAATCAAAAAACTTTCATCATCACCAACACTGACCCCCTAAATTACATATATGCTAAGCCTTATCAACACCAACATGATTCATGTTGGCTCATGCTCCTTGCAAACCTAGACCTAGAATTCATTCATCAAAATTTTGTTAAGGGACAAACCATTGTGGATCAGCTTGCAGATGCACCTCTTTCTGGAAATCAATCTTCTAACTTTGATTTTCCTGATGAATCTATCTACACTCTATCCCTAGATGACATTGTTTATCAAATGGACCTCTTCTTTGATGGTTCTAAATGTCAATTTGGGGGTGGCATAGGGGTTATCCTCATTCCTCTTGACGGTGAACCTATACCTTTATCTTTCAAACTTTATTTGATTATACCAAGAATGTGGCATAATATGAAGCACTCGTGTTAGGTCTCCAAACTTTCACTACCCTAGATGTTAATACCATTAATATTTTTAGATATTATCAGTTGGTTGTCAACCAATTTAATGGTTTATACCAGTTTCATAATGAAATACTTCAAAAGTATAAGCATCATGTTGACATGATTTTGACTACCTTTGACAATTACGACATTCAAACTATTTCATGATCCACTAAAATTCATAGATACCATGGCTTGACTCGCCTCAAAAATACCTACCTCACCTTCAGACTCTAAAATATTTGTCACAGTACAATAGTTACAGACACTTTGTTATCTCTTCTATAATGTAAATGAGATGATTTGAAACTGATCCACTTGACATTTGGTATAAGCAGTACGTTGACTACCTCTCCCTTTCAATCCTACCTCTAGATCTCACTCACAATGGTAAGTGAGCCTTCCTCCAAAAGGTATCTCATTATGTTGTCATGGGGGGTATTCTCTACAAAAGTGGATTTGATGGTATCCTCTTATGGTGCCTCACTAGTTCTGAAATTCCTTACACCATTAAAGAAATCCATGATGGGATTTGTGGTGGACATTTTAGTGGTCAGGTTGTTGCCAAACGTATTCTTTGGCTTGGCTATTACTAGCCAACCCTTAACCACGATTGTTGTGATTATGTCAAACATTGTGTGAAGTGTCAGCAACACGCTAACCTTCACCACACCCCAAGTCACATCTTATAAGTTGCCAAGGACTTTTAGCCTTTCTCCCAATGGGGTTTTTATTTCATCGAAGAGATCAACCCTCACTCTTCTCAACGTCATCAATGGATTATCACAGCCATATATTATTACACTAAATGGGTGGAGTCTTTACCTCTCATTTCTATCAAAGATGAGAAAATATGTGAATTCATCAATCATCGCATCATTTTTCATTTTGGTGTTCCTCATCGCCTCATCACTGGTAATGGAAAACAATTCAAAAATAATACCTTACGAAAATTATGTGATACCTTTGGCATTCAACTCAGTTTTTCTTCGCCTTATTATCATCAAACAAATGGTCAAGCTGAATCAACTAACAAAACCTCAACAAAATTCTCATGAAAGTCATTGATAATACTGGTAAGGATCGACATACACACATTGCTTTTGCCTTATGGGCTTATCACACCAACATCTGTACCTCAACCACTGCCACACATTTCTCTTTGGTCTACAGTACAGAGGTCGTCCTACCTCTCAAAGTCCAAATTCCATCTCTTCATATCTTACTTAGATATATCCTCAATGATGATAACTTTCTCCAAGACCATTTTGTAAAACTTGAGTTATTAAATGAACATCATTTAAATGCTCTTAGCCACCTTCAAATCTACCAACAATGTATCAAATGTGCCTATGAATAATGAGTTCATGAACAAACCTTAAAGTTTAATGATCTTGTCCTAAAAGAAAATCAACATGTAACCAAAGCTAAGAAAAGTAAATGAGGAAATTTTTCTCCTAATTGGCTTAGACCCTACATTATCACCCATACCTATGGATCAGGTGTTTATCATTTATCTTCTCTCGAAGGTAAACCCAAACCTGAGCCCCTTAATGCCTTGCATCTTCAACCATTCTATTGTTGAATAAAGTACAACATCACTTTATGTCACTTATATGCTCATCCCTTGAGAGAACCTATCCTTCCACCTATTATTTCAAGGACCAACGACTCAGACATAATTAAGTGATTATCCATCACCATTTAACCTTATCTTCAACATGAGTATCATAACTCTACTCATGGCATGATTCTCTTATATACTTTTCATCCTTTTCAGGATGGAATCACAAGGTTGTTCATCACATGAAAACTCTATTGCATAGATAACCTCTCTTGTACTATGGCATTGCCTTTATACAAGAGGTTTATACTCCTTTATAGACTTCTCCATGACCTAAAATTTCAAAAGAAAAATCAATATATATACATGGGATAACCAAAATCTCTACTCTTTGATTCAAATTTCTTGCAAATAGATGAATCCCTAAAAAAGACATATACCTCTCTCTCTTTCTATTCTAAGTAGACTTCTCCCTCGAAGGAAAACTATAAAAAGCTAGCCATTTTTTGTAACTAGTCTATCCAAAAAGAAGACTAATATGCATCTCTCAAAAAAGATACTTCCAGAGCTTCCCGCATTGATCAACTTCAAGAATACCTCAAGGAGAACCTATTTATCCTAACATAGACTTCCCACATCGATTAATCTATGAAAGCAAAAGCAAAGAAAAATCAAGAAAAATAACAAACTTTTGGTCATGGACTTGCCTATTCCAGTTTTAGGTATCTTACAGAAGGGGCATGTTGTCCCAAAATAAGGTTACGCTACACAAACCACACCACCTTACCTTCTCTTATTTTCTTTTGCATACTCAAGGGACGAGGCACACATGTGAAACTTCGTGATCATGCAAAGTTTTCACCCCTATAATTTTCAATCATGCAATACCTTTAGGGGCTTAACCTCATAAGCCTATCTTTGGTATGCCCATAATGGTTCTTGCCACTTATGAAGCATTTTCACCTCTTCTACCATTCACCCCTTTACTTACCTATCAATTCTTCTACACAAGAAAAGACTTTCAAAAATTAGTTTCTGGAATTTCTTCCCCTTTCAACTACATTTACATTCATTACCTACTTCAACCTACTCATCTAACACATTCTATATTTTCTAAACAACCTAGACAAAACCATGCCTAATGAAACTACACACAAGCATGCCTAAATAAACTAGACAAAACCATGCCTAAACAACTTAGACACAACCATGCCTAAACAACCTAGACATAACTATGCCTAAACAAACTAGACACAAACATGTCTACATAGCCTAAACATACTCAAACCTAATCAATGTAGACATAACCATGCTAAATAGATCTAGAAAAAACCACCCCTAACTTACCTTTCCCATTTAACCATACATAAACTCACCAGCCTACTCACCCACCTCATATTATTCTTTACTATCCCTATGGGAGATCTATATCAGCCTGAGGTCCCTTTCGCAAGGGCTATGTAGGCAGAACTCGTAGGACATGGGGCCATTTGTGATTATCTCATCCACTCTTTTACCCCTTCATCTTTCCCCCCATCAAACAAAAACTTAGTTAGTTTCCATAAAAAGAAAAATTTGGAAGTTACCTTAAAACCAAAAATATACATCACCTATGCACATCATCATTTACTTTCCATCAAACCAATAACATGGAAATTAAATCAAAACACAATTACACTCAACCATACCTATCCTCTAGTTTCCATAATATCAATACATTGGAAATTTAAATAATTCACCATAACATCATTTCATTTTACAAATAAAATCAACCAAATCATGCCTAAACCATCTATTTTCATAACACCAACAATAACTTCCAATCCATAACTCAACCATGCCATATATTTTCATGCCTACAATGACACTCCATACTAATCCACCTAACTCTACCATTCCTACATCTGACTCAACCATGCCTAAAAATCTATTTTCCATAACATCACAATAATATTGATTAACTCATTCAACCATATAAAATGGTAAATCAACCATGCCTATGTCTACTTTCCATCACATCAATATAATGGAAATGAAACTAACCATACATCATTATAAATCCATGCCTACACATCTAGTTTCCATGAAAATAATACAATGGAAATAAACCAAATGCATCATATATAAATATCATCATCAATCTATACATCAAAGGTCTGTATATCAATACACTAAATATACAGGTATAAATACAAGTATCTCAAAAAAATTCATATAAAATCTCACATCTTCGGCACGCAGGCTGGTATATATGTAAAAAATCAAGATATAATGTCAGATATCATCAAAATCTATCATCCATCAAGAAGTCCCAACTCTCTTGTTCCACTCTCTTGTATCCTCATCTGGTCTCAGTCTCCACCAGTTCATCATCTCTCTAATAGCCTCACCTAACCTCTACTACCATGAACTAGTAACCTCTCACTCACCCTGCCTATGTGGCTAAAGGATCTCTGAAATAATCAAACTATGTGTCTGTGAGCTAGACCTGGAACTGGCTGCCTACTGTGCTCTATGCTCGATGTAAGACAAAACATGTATACCCACCTTTAACAATCGGTCATGATAATACCCCACATCTAATACAATATCTTTGTAGGTGGTCATTTATATCACCTAGGGAGGATTCATCACTCTCACCCTAACCTATGGACCCTTTCCCAATAAAAGTGGATTTTTTCCTTTTCCTTGGACTACTGCTTGTATGGCAAGTGCCTGAGCTAGTGCATGTGTAACTACCTATACCTGTAATGCTATCACATATGCCTATGATGTGGATAACTTCCCTTGTAGGGTGACTATCTTGGCGTGTAACCCCATCACCTATTCCTGTAAAGTTGCTACCTATCCCCCATCATCTTCTGGAAGATGTGCAGGAACCTGAGCATGTGTCTAAACAAGTTGTCCCTGTAATGCAGTCACCTTCCCATGAAGCATGACCACCTATGTTTATGCCTGTTTGAGTTGCAACTCTAAATAAGTAAATCACCCATGTAGTGCATCCCTCTACATTATCACTGTATCTATATCTGGGTGGCCTAGCCATGGTGTTTTTTCCTATAGCTGCGCTAACCACCAGCGCCCGTATGTGTCTGTTTTGCCTACATCATCAATATGCCTATCAGCTACCTACTCCTCCTACCCTGTAGGATCCGTTGGATGTGATAGAGAAAAAGGTGTCTCGACATCATCTCTATGATACTAAGGAAATAATGGAGACATGTCCTGATGTAGTCCGAACTAGCATCATACTTTGTCCACTAGAATCATCTTGTGCTCACTAGAATGTCTTCCTTGTAGCCATCTGACTAGTTTTAGGTCCGCCATCTCCTCCTCCATACATACATAAGATGGAAAATCCACATATGGTTGCCATAAAATATCCATTGCATATAATCCCTCAAACATCTGCATGTAATAGGTCACATCATGTGATGCCTCCTCTATCCGTGGATAAGCTCCTACTAGCACCCATATCCTATAACCAACTCTCATGACACCCTGATGCCAATACTATCTCAAAATTCCCTGTGGGTGTATAATAACTATGTGCTTAGAGGCCCAAGAGTGTAGTAAATACATACAACATATACCATATCATTGAATTTTTTGATATGCCCATAACTTTCTATATAGTTTTACCAAGTAGGCTTATGCCCATGAAAAACAAACCCACTCCTTAATCATTTCCTGTAACACCCCCATCAATGCTCGGGGAAATCCATTTCCCTTTGAATTTGGGATTGCATAACATTCCACTATCACCATCATCATTACTTCCCACTTGGTCTCCTTCGGATGTGCAATGTACATAGCTCCATAGCTGATATTGGCACTGTGCTCACCTAGGTTTCCCACCACCTCACCAAATACTGTGAACATAGTCCCCATCACCTCATTTGACAAAATTTGATACACTTTCTCCCTCAAAATCAATAGCCATAAAATCCTATACACATCCTCCTGTGTGAAATTCATATCACCGTTGTGTAGAAATAAGGTATTGGTCATTGAGTCCCATCTATTGATGAGAGAGACCATCAAACTATGATCCTGTACAATGCACTAGTATCACCTCACACCGACAAGACCAACATTTCTCATATGGTTGCACTCATCCTCCATGACGCTAGCTTGCATATGTACCAACAAAGGTGGTGTAGACACCAAAATTGGGTCACACTCCCCTTGACCCCTCATCAAATAACCAACCTGAACACACTTACCTAGCCATGGCCCCTTTTACCTCGCACTAATATTGATTTAATTAAATTAATCCATGATCTCACAATATTTATTATTTAATTATCCTAATTAAGATTATTTCTACCCCACCACCTCACCTAGACACCTCACCTAGCCAGCTCACCCCAAATCTATTCTTAGTATGTTTCCATAACTAACTAAGACCTACCTAAACCCTAAAAATCAAAGCCCACATCCCCTCTAACCACATTTCCACATTAAAAATGGTAACTCCCATTCTTTCCTGGAGGAATAGAAAGATCTGGTGAAAATAATTGCCATGATCTTCCATTTTTAGCAAACCTAGGAAATCCTGCCCTAACCAATGCTAGTTACCCCTAAACCGATGCCGATCAACCTAGAACCATCATCGGTCACCTTTTATTCCCTTTTGATAACCTTATTTTGAGGTTAGGACATCTTCTGAGAGCAAGGATGGAGACCAGAGCTGCATGCAAGTGAAACAAGCATCCTTTTACACATCTAGCCATCCAGATCCATCACCAGCATCAATTAGAGAGCCATTGTATTCATGGAAGCACTCTGGGAAAGCACCGCTATAGGACCATACACATATCCTCCGATCAATCACCTCCACCACTCAACCATAATACTGTCAACATAGTAAGTATGGCCCTAATTAGTATAGTTTAGTTTAGTTAAGTAATCTCTATTACTCCTATTATTAATCTATTCTTTACATGCTTATCGCCCCATCACCCACTTGCTTGTGAACCTAAGATCCCTTCACTCATGTCACCAAATCACCTATTCTCACCTGTTGTATATTTCTAAGCATATCGAAGACCTCCATAGACCCCCCATTGACTCCTCCAAACTTTATTCGACCTCAGATCACCCATACCATTTTACCTATTTTGAGTTCCTTTCACTCTGACCATACTGATGCTGGTTACCCATAACCGTTGTCAGTTCTACTAAAGCTAACATCGGTCTCTGTGTTTTACACCTTGACCAAGACCAGACCCAACAACCACCTACCAGCTGACCTGCAATAACTAGAACCATTTACCCGACCTCCAGATCTAATCCTAACCTAGCCTGTTAGATTATATTTTTCTTATTATGTTTATATGAGATGTCTAAATCATATTGACTATACTAGGAAAATATTTACTGTATTTCTTGCATTAATTTATTTAAAATAGTGGATTGATAGCCTTTTAGGGAGTATCACACTTCCTAGATCTGGCATACACTAGACAGTCCACTACATATAATGTTTAACTTCTATCTTGTGGTCTTGTTGTCTATTACAGGTAGTTCCTCCTAGCCAAAAGGAAGCTCTCACAATCAGTTTTGGAAAGATAAGTCAACGCACGTGCAACAACCTTCAAATAGCTTTCAACAAGTATTCCTCCTTGACCTTTACCCTTATATGTTTCATCACATTATGAGAAACACTCTAAGAATCAGGTGAAACATTTTAGCATGCATGGTGGGACCCATTTGGGTTTCCTTGCATTTCTTCATCCCTAGGTAAAAGTTACATGTTTAATTCCTTTCTGAAAGGTTCTCACATTAAATTTCTCCCCTGGAATCTTCTCTTCTTTATATTTTCTCAAAGAAATCTTGTTTTGGTCCTATGAAAAGAACTCTTCTTCTCTTTCATTTGTACTGCATTAGTGAAAGATCATATTCTCTTCTGTTCATCTTTTGTGTCATCAAATTTAATATTTCAATTTGGGCTTAAAATTAACGGCATTTCATTATTGTATGCTGCATTAGTGCACATTAAATGAGGGAAACTTATATGTTGTAAGTTATGCCCAACTAATGATTGACAAAAGAATCGTAGAAAGCATATTCTCTCTCTCTCTCTCTCTCTCTCTCTGAGTCTTACCAAATGGTACAAATTCAAATTAACACATATTTCTTAAACGACATCTTACCTAGGAACACCTATCAATGATCACACAATCTGATTGGTAGGTACTCCCCAGCTCGTTGCCTCTATCAAGTCATCATCTCAAAGGATGGCTTGCCCCCACCATAGCATACCTAAAACCTCTCCTTTTAGATATCCTTCTTCATAGGATGTCTTCCCAACAAAAAAATATGTTCTAAATACACACAGTCAATCCTAAATAGCGTAAGCTAAACAAGCATAATAGAAAGAGCACTTTTAGGATCATATTTTTCTTAGTGTTTCTTCTTGGCTTGCATTTTGAGGTGAGAGGATAGGTTCTTCATCTTTTTATTTCCCCTTGCATGCTCCTCATCAAGTTGGTGTAGTATGAATTCATTTGAGTGTTTTTGGACCCCATTTTTATCATTCTTAGAGTTCTGGGTTTGATTCCACACTTGATTTTAAATAACAGCCACATTTTCTTCATATATGTTTCAATTTAACAGTAACCAATGTTGGTCAAATGACCGTCATTGGTTACCCTCTGACCATCACCAGTTTTATCCAACCCGTGTCAGTTTATTGTTCTTTTGGATAACCTTCTGAAAAGGACACCTACTTCATCTTCTTTGCTATTTAGTCTTTATAACTCTTAGTACCTTCTCTATTATGATAAAATCCATCCTACAACTTATCTACCTAGTAGATTATTAGTCTTTTTCCTTGTTTAGAAAATTGTTCTTTTCTCATAGTGACCGACCGTGGTTACCTCACACCGACATCGGTTTTCCCTAACAAGCATTGATTAGCCTGTGTTGTTTTTCCAGCTAACATATTGACCCAATCCACCTACCACTACCTATTTTTCCTATCTCTGTTGTGTTTCTGTGTCATTTACAGAAAGCAGTCCTCCCAAATCAGCACTTGTTCACATGGTGATGACTCGTAGTCAAGAAAATGCCCTCATATTCAATGCTAGCTTTCAACCACTCCCACCTAGTCCTTCAACACCTTCCATTCTATCTCCTATGGATCTTACCTAACCTATCACCATCACCATAGGTAACGAGGAGTTTACATGACTCCTTGATCAGAACCCTTCTACCTTACAGTTCTACCTTTCCCACTCATCCACTCGATATGCCTCAAGTCAATTGATATACGACATGCCCGTATCTATCTCCCCAACACTCACTCCTACTTCTGTGTCAGCCCCTTCTAGCTCTGCGTTACCTATACATGCCTTTCCCCCAATTGTTTCATAGCTAGGCCCTATACCTACTATGACGGCTGCATCTTCCACATCTATTGCACCCATAGCATCCACTATACTTTTGTCAACCATCTAGAACATAGCCTCATTTGTGATTATTATCTCACAAAGACCCATATCAACATTACCACCCCCGGTGTCGATAACCCCTACCCCACTCTAAAACATTGTGGTTTCTATTCCATAGTCCTTAGCCCCCATTCCTACTAGAGTCACCTCAACCCTTCCACCTTCATATACGTACTATCAGTAGCCTCCTATTTCATCTCACATTCATTCTAGGTATGTTCCCCCTATCTCACTCCCTCATTCTCAACCTACCTATTCAGCATCACCATATACTAGAATGCCGCCTCCATCATATGTCCAACACCAAGCCTATTACGCTACAGGAGGTACCCATCCATCACCACCTACTAATGACCTCATCGAGTTAATGATGCATAAGATGCAGACATTAGAGGCATCGGTTTCTAGCTCACGTAATTCTCTCACTTATGATGAATGTAACAACCACTTTTGTCACTTTGTCTCTAGAATTATATTTATATATATATATATATATACATACACTTTATGCAGCTAATTTAAATACCCATATATTTAAATATACATAAACCTTAAAGAAATCCATTTCCAATAACTGTCATGAACCATGTGCAGCTGTATGAGAGAATACTGAACCTACTTGTTCTCCCTCGAAGCCCTGTACGAACCCATACACAAACTTTGTCCTTTGGTTCTCCTTTTTCAAGGTTTGATATATAAGAGAATGCTCCTAAGTGTCTACCCAGGGTCCACCTAGGAAATCCACAGGCATCTAACAACTTAGATTAAAGGGAAAGCTCGACCATGTAATCAGCAACTTACACCACTTTGGGAAAATTTTCTGAGTCATGTATACCATGCTCTATTCCATGATGGCACACTCGTCATTAGGAAAATTTTGTTTCATCTTAATCACTTATTCAGCTATATGGATTCACAACTTTGATGATGTAATAGCTACAAGCCTAGAATGACGTACAAACACGTTTAACCCACATGAGGACGTACCTCTATGTCATCTTGTGATGCCTATGGAAAGGAATTATTATTGTAATAATTCACCTTGTTACTTGCCCACATCTCTTCCCGTAGCCATCATAGGTTGATATAAGGGTGCGTACCCAGGAGGTCCAATCTGTCTTGTAACCCTATCAAGGTTTGTACTTACGGCAACACCATGCTACTATCTAGTCTTTTGATGAGACGACTCATTACAGATGCTATACCATAGTATCCAAATGGTGATAATCATCATCATAGGGATAATACTGTGTAGCATATGCAATGAGTTCTCCCACCTAGAATCCTGCATTGGTGTATAGTGTTCTATGTTTTTAAGGTAATTATTATCATTCATGAATAGTTGAATTTTACGACACTTTCTCCATGAATGGGTCGTACTTAATGTCAGGATTGAGTTGATTCCCGGATCCCCAATCCCTGTAACATTTTAATTACCTTTCAATATCTCATATCCTATGTTAACCATTGATGGAAACAATACTATCAAGGTCTATGATAATTTTTACCAGTTTCAAAAACTATCCCAACTTTACCATTCAGACTAATGCTTCTTTATTTCATATTCTAGGAATATGAACTTATAATAAAGCTAGGTATTTAGGTATGATTCCTTCTTAGAATCATTTTCCATAGGCTATTAATGTCAACCATCCTTTCATTTTAAGCACATTACCTTTCCCTAATTACAGCTCAGTAAATAGTATTCATTTATTTTTACTATCTCCAACAAGTAAGATATACTTGGGGTGTCCAGCATGATAGTTTTAATGAACCAGCCCATTCACCCTTTATCTGTCATACCCTTTTTAAAATACCACTCTCTAATTCTTTATAGAGATAATTATATATTGACCAGGGATGAGATTTAAATGCTTGTTCTTTTAACATAGTACACATGTTCCCTTTTTACTTCCATTGTGTCCAACATGCATATGTGTTCATAATGATGCATCATGTGACAACCCCTAAATAAAAAAATTTCATCTACTTAATCCAAAATATTTCATAACATATTTATCATAATTAAGCAATTCCCAAATAGTGGGACCGTACTCAGTATGTTTTCATATTAGGCTACCATAGCCCTTCCTCTTATTGCTTCTGTGTCATCCATGTATAGGATTTAATATTGATTTCTTTAAGAAAACAATATTACATTCACATATCTTTGTTATGAGTTAGTACAACCTGAATTTACAAAACAACCATATCACAGTTGTACTTGATTATCAAAACCTTACCATGGTTCATGATAATCCCATTACTTACTTAGCGGCTACCACTAAGATTAGTCAAAGTCATATTTCTAGATATCTTTGACTGGATTAAGTACACCCTATACAAAGCCTTTGGAGAACTGTAATACTACTTTACAACTAGGTTAATTAAATTGCATTTTATAATGAGGAAGTTATCCATTAGCCACTTTAACTAATTCCAAGTATGTTTAACGTATGGTTTGTTAGATCATAATATTCTTAGAAAACAGTCCACTCATAGCTCCTTATATGTTCCTTAACACTCACACCTATGTTGTGTGCTAGTAGTTACTTTTGTATTTAAGATTAACGCTTAGTACAATAGTGACAAAGATACTAATAACCTATCTTGATAAATTTCAGTTCTATAACTCATCACTGCCATTCATTCTCTTATAAAAAAATATATATATTGCAACAATAAAATATTTCTTCATTTCCTTCAAGAGATAAGTACAATTTATGTCTATAAGTATGACCAAAGTCTTCCATTTTAATTGAATAATACAAAGACATTAAATAACAAGGCCTTTCCCATTTCTAAGAAGATGTACTCCATTTAAGAACATTTATAGTAATTCATATCTTTAACTTCCCTTGATCAGAATAATATAAAAAACTAATTACATCAAACTCCTTTCTCAGCATTTATCTACAAAATTGTTTGCACAATTCAGTTCACTTGAACTGAGCATGATAAGCTTTGACTCATCATAATAACCTACTTTACTTAATTATTTCATAAAAAAAACTCATATTATTTTTATGAATAAATGTTGTAGAACTTAAGAAGATAACAATTATTTTTATAATATGTCAAGAGCAAGCATTTTCATGAGTCAAGAAAGAAATCAGTTTCAAACTTACGTTTCAATACAACTATTTCAGTCACTCAGAACAGTCACCTAATTTATAAGGTATCTGATATTCATAAGAGATCAAAAGACTACTCATAAGAGTATCAAGATTCCACTCATGCAATCCCATACTTACATGCCTGGAATCACTTTTACTCATTAATTAATTAATCATAAATATAACAAGAATCACATTCTAGTCAATCTCTCAAATATCCTTTACAGATCCAAACAAGGATTCCATACACCCACAAGGTCTACTAAAGTCTATGCAATAATACCAAGAAATCAAGCGTATTTAGTTAAAATTACGATATTAGATCGATTAACTTCAAGGATGAGAGAGAGAATTCATGGCATCCTGCCATTCAGCAAACATGTAAAATTCGAGTAATAGGTTACATAGTCAATACCTACCTCAACTTAAGCATTTATTGAACATTACAAAATTAGGAATAGGGGTATAATTCCATTTTTTGGTATTGCTATCAGCCAATCGGTATCGAATGAAACTTAGAGCATTTCAAAACCCCTAAGGTAGCAGTTACCCGGTGTAGGCTAGATAACACAATTATTACTTAACTCAATCAGCTCAACTGGACATTCCTTATCCTATGAATTTGTTTGTGACAAAAGGCAGGTTGGTACAACTCATCATTCCATGGTGGGTCAATAATCCATTATAATATATTAAAATGACCTTGTATCCCATTCTACTAACAAGGTTAGATCAACCAATTTTAAATCGAACCTTCTAAGTTTAGGTAAAAGAACTTAGTTCCATACCTTAGTATTGTTATCAACGTATCATTACCTGAAAACACAATATTCCCTTCATGTTGTTTTTTTTTTTTTAAACGAGAGGGAGTCATGATAAACATGACTGTAATTAAACCAATCAGCCCAAATGGGCATTCATTGAAGTATGAATTTTCTCAACACAAAATTCATATGAAAGGTTTCATTACTCCACACTAGGGTCAAAGACTCTATGAGAACTATGAGAAGATCTACCAACCTATTCCACTCAACAAGGTTGGAGCATACAAAAATATTCATGACACAACCCCAAGGAAATCAATAAAGGACTGGTTAGATGTCAAGAGAACTTCGTAATCCCCAAGGGAGTATGAATTACAGCTAGATTAGATTTAAGGAGTCAAATTTCTTTGGCGAACTAGAATATCACTCAATCATATAAATGAACTTACACCCATCAAGGGTTTAACACTTCATGTGATCCTACTTGGATAACAAAACTGGCTAACATATCCTTTAGAGAAGTATGTTACTTAAAAGATTATGACCTAAAGTGGGTTCCAGCTAAAACTTGACTCATCCTGTTTTTCAACTAAATACCCAAGAAAGGTCATCTATTCAATTGATATTTTCTCTACATCAATTAGAACGAAGGAGAAAGTAACAAAATTTTTTTAACACTCCTATATCATTCCAGATAGTTTTCCTAAACCTATTATCAATTGATTAAATGGTAGTTCCATACCATTGATAAATAATCATAACTTCAATACAGATTTTTAAATCCAATAAGAAGATTCTTAGTCGTACTTGACTTTTCTTTCAAACTTAACATAACATTGCAGGTTGAACAACCATGATTTTAAGCATGCCAAGGTGGTAAGAATAAATGACTTA
Organism: Taxus chinensis; assembly: GCA_019776745.2. Taxonomy (NCBI): domain Eukaryota; kingdom Viridiplantae; phylum Streptophyta; class Pinopsida; order Cupressales; family Taxaceae; genus Taxus; species Taxus chinensis. The sequence continues at coordinate 55,392,569 of CM034151.1, forward strand.
GACCTCGGGATAGCTACAAGTTTTCACAGGTGCACAACAAATTCCCAGTTATAGAAGGATCTGTAAAAAAATATATCTGAGTGCTAAGAGAGGTGGATTTTATCTCTGAGAAGAACCACTCATAACATAGTAATTCCTCAACCCGTATTGAACTCAGAAGGATTCGAATACTAACTGAGTTTAGAATAATAAAAAAAACAAAGATCAATACAAATAAACAGAGTGGAGTAAAGCCGAACACCTCAACCTGATTTGTAACCAGCTGAACCCAGATTGCAAACAAATTACTTCAGATAGCATTAGGAGACTCGAGGATTAAAACATTAACGTATTCAAGAAAACCCCTTCAAGGATTAAAGATCAAACTTAACATTTTACAGCAACTTCCCTCACTATTTGTAACTAGATATAATTATCAAATACAGTTGTTTCATCACAAGAGTAAATCACATTGAAACCAACCACATTACTTTGTTTCGAAACAACATTAATCACACTCAACTATCAAAAAAATTGTACAGAAGTAAGGATTAAACCGATTTAACATTTCCAAGGATTAAGAATACAAATTTCAATCTAGGTAAAGTTCTATTTGTGAAATTTAACTAAAATAGAGTAAGAAGTTATCACAGGTTAGGGCATATCATGCATGTTAAGCCTTCCTCTCTTTCCTTGCAAAGCTTTCATGATTCTTCAGAAGATCTCAAACTTGGAAGTGAATTCCTTCATCCCCCAGCTTACAATGTTTTTGTAATATTTAATGAGTCTGGGAACTTACTATTCCAAATATTCAACTGATGTTTTCTCCATGTAACTCACAACAACACATAGTTGAACTTCCTCCTTTGTGCAAGAGCTACTACAAGTTTCCAGCCATGCAATGAATTGATACTAAAAATTGCCTCTTTTCCCCAATTCTGTCCATGCACTTCCCAAGGAAGGTGAGATTTTATTACATGTTAATTTCCATTAACATAGTGGTTGGTGGAAAGCTTTACGCAATTTTTACAAACCAACTATTCTTAGCCTTTCTTTAAATTTAGCAAAGTCACACTTCATGCCATGCAAGGCTATTTGAATTTAGTTAACCCATATTATTTCCCTCAAACTTGGTCGGTGGATCAATAAATAAACAATAAATAATTCAGTACAATATATTGGCGGTGGAGGGGGGGTGCCCAACTCACCACTTAATTTAATTTCAAAACTTTAGATTGCATAAAATTTTTAAAAGACCAATTAAAAACTTATGCAAATAGCAATTTTAGTTGTCCATCCCTTTTGCGTTTAAGGACTCAATCAATTAATTATATTTATACATCCTTTCCAAATAGCTAAGGTGATGCCCTAACATAGCTTCCCAAATAGCACGTTTGCATGTTGCGTTTTATAACCATATCATTAGGATTAGATTGTCCTTTCCCTACTTACACAAGGTTAGTAAATCTCCCGTAGTAGTTATTTATCTACTTCAGAATTTGCAAATTCCCTTTTTTCTATATATGTGTGTATATATATATATATATATATATATATATATATATATAATATATATATATATATGTATATATATATAGATGTTATCATGTTAGCATTGATAAAAAAAAGTAGCTCTTGCAAGCTTTATATAAATTGATTCCCTTAAATCAAATAATTAAGTTATTGAATAACGATAGTAGTCATTCACCCAATAAAATACGACCATGCTAGTATTAACCATCAAGTGATGCAACTACTAAATGGTCAGCTCAACATCAATTACAAGTCAAAATAAAATCTTATTCGAGTTCCAATTTTTGTCATTCAGCGAACTATCCAGCTGTAAAAGTCTTAACATTACCTAGTTATAAAAGCTATAATGTTAACAATTAAATAGAGATAGGCAACAACATCACAAATCACTTTCTAGGCTTAAATTTACACCAAGGATTTTATGACATATAATATTGCAAATGACGTAATGTCACTTTAACAAAGTAGTTCATCATTAAGATAAACTCCGGATTAACAGGGTTCTCATCTAAGGATTTCATCCTTAGCTCATTCTTGATATTGTGATTACATGTTCACATCAAGTTTTCATTTAATTTTTGATATGCAAAGGTGCCAAGTAACAAAGGGTAAAACCATTTGTCCTATCATAACTTTGACAATAGTAATGAAAGTACAGGGCGTTACATACCTCCCCTCTTAAGAGCATCATCATCCCGATGATGTGGTCATTTTCAAATGAAATCAAACAATTCCACACAGGATATAAGATTAATTCTCATAGAATAGTTACTATTCCCCTAGAAGTTTATGGTTTTTAGATTCAAAACTTTAAATTTAGTAGCTATATCAGCTTGTCAGACTGTAAATAGTCATGCAGTATAAATTATGCCATGATTACTTTACCAAAGTAAACCATTTTGTGGAATATATATATATATATATATATTTAATATACAAAGGATATAGTTAAAACAATCTTACCCGGTACCTTTTAAGGAAGAACTATCCCTTTCTTTTGGGATTATATCCTATGGATCTATGACACATTCAGACAGACCACTTTCCTCAGCTCTGTTAAAGACTTTTTGATTTGATGTTCCAAATCTCTACAATCATTGGGTCTAAATATAAGGTACTGACATTCATTCATTTGGCTGAACTAGAATATTTCCTATTTCAGTTATCAAATACCTAAACATATCTTACAATTTTTATCTCCTATACCTGGTCCAATCAAAGAATGTTGTCAACGTGGTTATCCAAGCTTACAGATCTACCAATTTTGTTTATTTAGGAAAAGTTTTAACAAATATTAACTCATGAATGAGTACTAACAACACATTTTCTTGACCTCAAGAAAGAGGTTTACAATTTTTATAGATGTTTGAGAAAACTATCTTGCCAAATACCTCTCGAAGTGTTAAGTAATAAAGTCACCTTTTTAGATATATATTTTGACTTTCACAACATTTTTATTATACTACTCAACATCCTCGGTGGATTCAAAGATTCGATATTGATCCTAATATTACCAAAGTCATGCACAAATTTCGCTTGGTTTACACAAGGGTTTTCAAATAAGCAACGTATTGTTTGTAAATTTTTTTTACCTTAATAATTAGAAGTATGCAAATGACTTACTTGTGTCATTTAATAACTTATTAAACCCTCTTGGAAGCTCTAAACAGTCCTCTGATTTAAAAGTTGCCATATCTTTTTCTCAACATAATATAAAGCATACGAGTTAAGTCTGAAACTCTATGGGCTCGAAGGTGCCATGCTGAGTTACATAGAAAATTTTACTAGAGAGGGATTCACAATACATCCCTTGATCCTGAACTTGCACATTTCTATAGTAGGGTTCATATTAGTGAAGTATGAATTCCCTTATCTAGGTTCAATTAAAAGTACTGCAATTGACCATATAAATCCATGAACATTCACAACAATTCGTAACCAGATTATCCACATGGTTACAACACATCACAATAGATGAATAGAATCAAATCATGTCATGATAGGTAATATAAAATAAATCTTGTCTCAAAAGGTACAAGATATTACTAGAAGTTAAATATAACCTCATACTATATATGCTTTTAGATGAGTCGATCCTAGAGCAAACCATCATCAAACCCATTTGAGTATATTAAGCGATAGCTTGGAAAGCTCCCAGGTTCAAACCTGAGATCCTCCTTATAGTGTGATGATACCCCAAAAACTTTGGGTACTTGAGTAATACAACTCAGGAGTAACACACACACACACACACACACACACACATATACCAATATATATATATATATATATATATATATATATATATATATATTACAACCACTGTTAAGAGTAATCAAACATAATATAATATTTTCAGTTTCTTGGAATTGAAATATTAATTATATACCTCAAATATTTGATAGAATATAAAACCATCACTCAAATCAATGCTATCTAACTACACATAAGCTGAAAAATTGAGCATTTTTATTCCACATGCCATAAAGAGTTAAGCTTCATAATTGTTGGAAAGCTTTTCATCGGATACAAACAATCCATATTTTCTTTCTTTTAGTATCGAATAATACTAATCTCATGGACCTCTTCACAATTTTCTCCGTCTCCTGCTAGGGATACATATTGTTTTCCTATGTTGTCTACTCTTGTAGCATGCTTCATCATCAGATTTTTGTTCCTCTTATTTAAAGGAAATTTGTTGGCATAATTCCCATTTCCACACGTGAAACATACACTAGCAGGTTCTGATTTACCACCGTTAACTTTGCTATTTATGATAGTATTATGCTTTTTCCTGTAGGTTATTACTGCAATTTTTTGGGCAAACTTACTTCTGGCAGAACACATTTTCTTACTATGCTTTTTTTACACCAAACTTTCTTAGCATTCTGAGATGAAGAATAATTATCATTCTTATGACCCTTTTCATTTTTATGAGAGGGACTATCTAGCAGATTTGGTTTTAGCCCACTGGCCTTTCCAAATTTCATCTTGTCGGAAGAAGATCCAATTTTATTCAATGCTTCCCCTAATTTTGAGTTTACTCCACCTTTGGATTGGTAAGTCCAAAACTTGCCATCAATGATCAATTCATCACTTAAATAACTCTCCTACTATTTATTAGCAACATTCCTAAGTTGTTCTTTGTCCAACTTATCACTTTCACCCATCACCAGCTGCTCCAAGACAATTCTATTATTTTGCTAGCACCATTGAAACCACAACAAAATCAGGCTTGGTTCTTTCTTCTTGGTGCATCCTTCCCATTTCCATTTTGTTCTAAAAACAAAATAAAAGTTTTAATTAGCATAAGGACACAATAATTCCAAGAGATGCAACCTTCAGCTCTGATACCAAAATGTAAAATCCAATTTTGTCACTTTGTCTCTAGATTTATATATATTATGCAGCTGATTTAAATACCCATATATTTAAATCTACATAAACCTTAAAGAAATCTATTTCCGATAACTATCATGAACCATGTGCAATTGTACACAGAGAATACTAAACCTATTCATTCTACCACTTGAATCTCTATACGAGCCCATACACGAACTATGTCCTTTGGTTCTCCTTTTTCAAGGTTTAATATATAAGTGAATGCTTTTAAGTGTCTACTCGGGTTCCACCTAAGAAATCCACAGGCATCCGACAACTTAGATTAAAGGGAAAGCTTGACCATGTAATCATTAGCTTACACCACTTTGCACATGAGTCATGTATACCATGCTCATTCCATGGCACACTTGTCATTAGGAAATTGTCATTTCACCTTAATCACTTATTCGATTATATGGATTCACAACTTTGATGTTGTAACAACTACAAGCCTAGAATGAGGTACAAACCAGTTTAACCCACATGAGGACATACCTCTATGTCATCCTGTTGTTCCTATGGAAAGAAAGTATTCTTACAATAATTCACCTTGTTACTCACCCACATATCTTCTCGTAGCCATCATAGGTTGATATAAGGGTGCGTACCCAGGAGGTCCAATCTGTCTTGTAACCCTATCAAGGTTTGTACTTAGGGCAACGCCATACTACTATCCAGTCTCTTGATGAGACAACTCATTACAGATGCTATACCATAGTATCCAAATGGTGATAACCATCATCATAGGCATACTACTGTGTAGCATATGCATCAAGTTACCCCACCTAGAATCCTGCATTGGTGTATAGTGTTCTATGTTTTAAGGTAATTATTATCACCCTTGAATTAATATAAGCCGGAATAGTTGGATTTTACGACACTTTATCCACGAATGGGTCATACCTAAGGTCCAGATTGAGTTGATTCTCAGGACCCTCCCCAATCCCTATAACATTTTAATTAGCTTCCAATATCTCATACCTATGTTAACCATTGATGGAAAAAATACTATCAGGTCAATGATTGTTTTTACCAATTCAAAAACTATCCCACTTTACCATTCAAGCTAATTCTTCTTATTTCCTATTCTAGGAATATGAACTTATATAAAGCTAGGTAATTAGGTATGATTCCTTCCTAGAATCAGGTATCATAGGCTATTAATGTCAACTGTCCTTTCATTTTAAGCACATTCCTTTACCTAATTGCAGCTCAGTAAATAGTATTCATTTATTTTACTATCTCTAATAAGTAAGTTATATCTTGAGGTGTCCAACATGATAGGTTTAATGAATAACCAGCCCATTCACCTTTACCTATCATACCCTTTTTAAAATACCACTCTCTAATTCTTTATAGAGATAATTATATTATTGACCAAGGGTGAGATTTAAATGCTTGTTCTTTTTAACATAGTAGACATGTTCCTTTCTTACTTCCATTGTGTCCAACATGCATATGTGTTCATAATGATGCATCATGTGATAGCTCCTAAATAAAAACATTTCATTCCCCTTTGATCCAAAATGTTTCATAATACAATTTACCACAATTAAGCAATTCCCAAATAGTGGGATCGTACTCAATATGTTTTCATATTAGGCTACCATAGCCCTTCCTCTTATTGCTTCTGTGTCATCCATGTATAGGATTTAATATTGATTTCATTTAAGAAAACAATATTACATTCACATATCTTTGTTATGAGTTAGTACAACCTGAATTTACAAAACAGCCATAGCACAGTTGTACTTGATTATCAAAACCTTACCATAGTTCATGATAATCCCATTACTTACTTAGTGGCTGCCACTAAGATTAGATAAGGTCATATTTCTAGATATCTTTGACAGATTAAGTACACCCTATACAAATACCTTTGGAGAACTGTAATAATACTTTACAACTAGGTTAATTAAATTGCATTTTATAATGAGGAAGTTATCCATTAGCCACTTTAAATAATTCCAAGTTCTTTTAATGTATGGTTTGTTAGATCATAATATTCTTAGAAAACAGTCCACTCATAGCTCCTTATATGTTCCTTAACACTCACACCTATGTGGTGTGCTAGTAGTTACTTGTGTATTTAAGATTATCGCTTAGTACAATAGTGACAAAGATACTAATAACCTATCTTGATAAATTTCCTATTCGTAACTCATCACTGCCATTCATTCTCTTATAAAACAATATATATATTGCAACAACAAAATATTTCTTCATTTCCTTCAAGAGATAAGTACAATTTATGTCTATAAGTATGACAAAAGTCTTCCATTTTTTTAATAATACAAAAACATTAAATAACAAGGCCTTTCCCGTTTCTAAGAAGATGTACTCCATTTAAGAACATTTCCAGTCATTCATATCTTTAACTTATCCTCGATCAGAATAATATACAAAACTAATTGCTTCAAGCTCCTTTCTTAGCATTTATCTACAAAATTGTTAGCACAATTCAGTTCACATGAACTGAGCATGATAAGCCTCAACTCATCATAACAACCTACTTTACTTAATTATTTCATAAAAAAAACTCATATTATTTTTATGAATAAATGTTGTAGAACTTAAGAAGATAACAATTATTTTTATAATATGTCAAGAGCAAGCATTTTCATGAGTCAAGAAAGAAATCAGTTTCAAACTTACATTTCAATACAACTATTTCAGTCACTTACAATAGTCACCTAATTTATAAGGTATCTAATATTCATTAGAGATCAAAAGACTACTCATAAGAGTATCAAGATTCCACTCATGCAATCACATACTTACATGCCTGGAATCACTTTTACTCATTAATTAATTAACCATAAATATAACAAGAATCACATTCCAGTGATCTCTCAATCTCTCAAATATCCTTTACTAAAGATCCAACCAAGGATTCCATACAAGGATGAGAGAGAGAATTCACGGCCCACAAGGTCTATATCCTTAAAGTCTATGCACCCATAATACCAATACATCAAGTGTATTTAGTTAAAATTATGATATTATAGCGATTAACTTCAAAGATGAGAGAGAGCATTCATGGCATCCTGTCATTCAGCAAACATGTAAAATTTGAGTAATAGGTTACATAGTCAATACCTACCTCAACTTAAGCATTTATTGAACATTAAAAAATTAGGAATAGGGATATAATTCAATTTTTTGGTATTGTTATCAAGCCAACTGGTATCGAATGACACTTAGAGCATTTCAAAACCCCTAAGGTAGCAGTTACCCGGTGTAGGCTAGATAACATAATTATTACTTAACTCAATCAACTCAACTGGACATTCCTTATCCTATGAATTTGTTTGTGACAAAAGGCAGGTTGGTACAACTCGTCATTCCATGGTGGGTCGATAATCCATTATAATATATTCAAATGACCTTGTATCCAATTCTACTAACAAGGTTAGATCAAACAAATTTTAAATCAAACCTTCTAAGTTTAGGTAAAAGAACTTAATTCCATGCCCTAGTATTGTTATCAACGTATCATTACCTGAAAACACAATATGCCCTTCATGTTTTTTTTAAATGAGAGGGAGTCAAGATAAACATGAATGTAATTAAACCAATCAGCCTAAATGGGCATTCATTGAAGTATGAATTTTCTCAAAACAAAATTCAAATGAAAGGTTTCATTACTCCGCACTAGGGTCAAAGACTCTATGAGAACTATGAGAAGATCTACCAACCTATTCCACTAAACAAGGTTGGAGCATACAAAATTATTCATGACATAACCCCAAGGAAATCAATACAGGACTTGTTAGATGTCAAGAGAACTTCGTAATACCCAAGGGAGTATGAATTATAGCTAGATTAGTTTAAAGCAGTCAAATTTCTCTGGTGAGATAGAATATCACTCAATCATATACATGAACTTATGCCTGTCAAGGGTTTAGCAATTCATGTGATCCTACTTGGATAACAAAACCCAGCTAACATATCCTTTAGAGAAGTATGTTACTTAAAAGGTTATGACCTGAAGTGGGTTCCAGCTAAAACTTGACTCATCCTATTTTTCAACTAAATACTCAAGAAAGGTAATCTATTCAATTGAGCTTTACTCTGCATCGATTAGAACGAAGGAGAAAGTAACATCAAATTTTTAACACTCGTATGTCATTCCAGATAGTTTTCCAAAACCTTTTATCAATTAAATAAATGGTAGTTCCATACCATTGATAAATAATCATACCTCCAGTATATATTTTTAAATCTAAAAAGAAGAATCTTAGTCATACTCGACTTTTCTTTCAAAGTAAACATAGCATTTCGGGTTGAACAACCATGCTTTTAAGGATGCCAAGGTGGTAAGAATAATTGTCTTAGACCTCAGAATACCTACAAGTTTTCACTGGAGAAAAACAAATTCCCAGTTACAGAAGGATCTGTAAAAAAATACATCTAAGTGCTAAGAGAGGTGGATTTTATCTTTGAGAAGAACCATTCAAAACAGAGTAAGTCCTCAACCTTGTACTGAACTCGAGAAGGAGTCAAATACTAAATATGTTTAGAATAAGAAAAATAAAGATCAATACAAATAAATAGAGCGGAGTAAATCCGAACACCTCAACCTGATTTGTAACCAACTGAACCCAGATTGCAAACAAATTACTTTAGGTATTTGTTAGAAGACTCTAGGATTAAAACATTAATATCCTTCAGGAAAACCCCTTCAAGGATTAAAGATCAAAATTAGGATTTTACAGTAGCTTCCCTCACTATTTGCAGCTAGATATAATTATAAAATACAGTTGTTTCATCACAAGAGTAAATCACATTGAAACCAACCACATTAGTTTGTTTCCAAACACCATTAATCACACTCAACTATCAAACAAATTCTACAGAAGTAAGGATTAAACTGATTTCACATTTCCAAGGATTAAGAATACAAATTTCAATCTGGGTAAAGTTCTATTTGTGAAATAACTAAATATAGTAAGAAGTTATGACAGGTTGGGGCATGTCATGCCTATTACGCCTTCCTTTATTTCCTTGCAAAGCTTTCACGATTCTTCAGAAGATCTCAAACTTAGAAGTGAATTCCTTCATCCCCCAACTTATAATGTTTTCATAATATTTAATGAGTCTGGGAACTCACTTTTCCAAATATTCAACTGATGTTTTCTCCATGCAACTTACAACAACACACGGGTTGAACTTCCTCCTTGCACGCAGAGCTACTACAAGTTTCCAGCCATGCAATGAATTGATACTAAAAATTGCCTCTTTTCTCCCAATTCTGTCCATGCACTTCCTCAGGAAGGTGCGAGTTTATTGCATGTTAATTTCCATTAATGTAGTGGTTGCTGGAGCTTGCCGCTAGTTTTTACAAACCAACTGTTCTTAGCCTTTCTTTAAATTTAGTAAAGTTGCACTTCATCCCATGCAAGGTTTTTTGAATTTAGTTAACCCATATTATTTCCCTCAAACTCATTTAGTGGATCAACCAATAAACAATAAATAATTTAGTACAATATATTGCTGGTGGGGGAGGGTGCCCAACTCACCATTTAATTTAATTTCAAAACTTTAGATTGCATAAAGTTTTTAAAAGACCAATTAAAAACTTATGTAAATAGCAATTTTAGTTCTCCATCCCTTTTGCGTTTAAGGACTCAATCAATAAATTATAATTATACATCCTTTCCAAATAGGTAAGGTGATGCCCTAACATAGCTTCCCAAACAATAGGTTTGCATGATGGGTTTTAAAACCATATCATTAGGATTAGATTGTCCTTTCGCTTCTTACACAAGGTTAGTAAATCTCCCATAGTAGTTATTTATCTACTTCAGACTTTGCAAATTCCCTTTTGTAATCTATATATGTATATATATATATATATATATATTCATATGTGTTAGGAATATCTATGTTGTAGTGTGAACATAGAATATTATGTAAGTGATTATATTATCTAGGATAATATAATATGTGTTGTAATAATTAATTACATTATTGTAAATGTAATTATGAGTGGGTGAATAAATATTGTTATGAGTTGTTAAGTAAACAAATCGTTAACAATATTAGTTTTGTGAGAAAACAAAATCTCACGTAAAATAGCATGGAGTTGTTTTAGGAGTTATGTGTGGAGATATTTATGGAGACTATATCTCCTTAAATATAGGAACAACATCTCCTATTTAAATGGATGTAATACTTCCTATGAATGTAGTAAGAATAAAGAGTAAGATTTCAAATTTTCTTTATGCAATTATGATATTAATTTTTCATTTGGTAACAGAGCAGGTTTGATGCAGAAAATTTCAGTGCTTTCATGATCAAATTCGTCTCAAAGAATATATCATAGTTTTCGTTTCCGGATGTGGGTTTTTCTATAATTTTTTGTGAAAAATCATGTGCTGGTCAAGAAACTACAGAAGAAATTTCAGTAGAAGCCAGTACGTATTTTGGAAGAAATATAGATTTTACTATGCAGCTATCAAATTAAGCACATCAATTCTTCTACTGAAAGTTTTCTCCAATTTTCAATAATGTTGAATTGTTAATACAAGTTCTTGACTTGCTTGGAGGTTAAAAGGTATTCAATATAAAAATTTTAAGTACTTGATTCAATTTTGTATTTTTTTATCAGTATTGTACAAAATAATGGAGAAAATAAATCTGATTGAAAAGTTTGAAGGACAAGATTTCCATACATGGCAACTACAAATGCAATTACATTTAATAGAAAAGGATCTATGGGATGTGGTGAAGTCTAATTCAACTCCATCCACTGGAGGAAATGAATTAGAAAAGTGGAATACAAAATATCAGAGAGCATTGGGTACCATTGGTCTGGGCTTATCAAAAGCCTATCTACATCATGTGGATTTCACAAAATCTACAAAAGAAATTTGGGAGTCTCTTAACAAATTGTTTGGTTCTGAAGCTGAAATGGTAAAGACTACACTGAAGCAACACTTTTATGGGTTGAAAATGGAAGAGAACTCAAAAATGGCAGATCATATAAGTAAGTTTCATTCTTTGCTAAATCAACTAGCTGGAATTAAAGAACATGTAAAATATGATGATGCTAAAGCTATTCTTCTTAATAGCATGCCTAAGAGTTACTCAAATATTGTATTTACTTTGAGTAAAATTACTATTAGTCTAGAAGGAGTGATTTCTACATTGTTAGAACAAAGCAGTCATGAAGAACATGAAGAAGTACTATATGTAGGAAACAAACCTAGCTCCTCATCTAAGAAGGAAAAACATAAACCAAAGAAGGTTCCTTCACATGGAAAAATAAAATGCTTTTATTGTAATGAGATTGGGCATGTAATACTAAACTGTAAAAAGAGAGCTCAGGATCTTCTTGATGACAAGATAGATCAGAAAGCCCTTCTAGCTGAAGTAGAAACTGATTGGGAAGTCTACTCAACTGATGAAGAACTTTCATGTCCTAGTGATGAGGATTTCCTATGGTAGACTCTTTTCTTGTTAGAGGAAGGAGGCAATGAGGAAGGAGGATAATTACTGTCCTCTCGTCATTCACCAACGATGGGGTCATAGATAGATGTGGTGATATTTTATTTCAGTTATGTGGTGTGTTTATACACAAGGGGGTGAAAACTAGTTTCATGTTTTGATTTTAATGTGTTCACATAGGACTAACAATAGTTCCTGAGTGTCTATTTGGTGTCGAAGAAGCAAACTACTTGACTCAGCTTACAGGGGCAAATCATCTACGTACGGTCCTCTGACTATCGTATGGTCCTCTGACTGCCATACTTCGGTGGAAGGTACTTCGTTGGAAGGTGATCAGTCAATGAAGATGTTCATACAATAAGGATGATCATTAGCAGCAAGATCTAGTAGTAATGGCTACTCCGACAAGTTTGATGTTTCCAGGAGCTCTTACCCCATGTTCACACTAAGGGGGCGAATGTTAGGAATATCTATGTTGTAGTATGAACATAGAATATTATGTAAGTGATTATATTATCTAGGATAATATAATATGTGTTGTAATAATTAATTACATTATTGTAAATGTAATTATGAGTGGGTGAGTAAATATTGTTATGAGTTGTTGAGTAAACAAATCATTAACAATATTAGTTTTGTGAGAAAACAAAATCTCACGTAAAATAACATGGAGTTGTTTTAGGAGTTATGTGTGGAGATATTTATGGAGATTATATCTCCTTAAATATTGGAACAACATCTCCTATTTAAATGGATGTAATACTTCCTATGAATGTAGCAAGAATAAAGAGTAAGATTTCAAATTTTCTTTATGCAATTATGATATTAATTTTTTAATATGTATATATATATATATATATCTCCTTAAATATAGGAACAACATATCCTATTTAAATGGATGTAATACTTCCTATGAATGTAGCAATAATGAAGAGTAAGATTTCGAATTTTCTTTATACAATTATGATATTAATTTTTCAATATGTATATATATATATATATATATATATATATTCACATGTGTGTGTCTATATATATATATATAGATGTTATAATGTTAGCATTGATCAAGAAAGTAGCTCTTGCAAGCTTTATAGAAATTGGTTCCCTTAAATCAAATAATTAAGTTATTGACTAACGACCATAGTCATTCACCCAATAAAATACAACCATGCTAGTATTAACCATCAGGTGATATAATTACTGAATGGTTGGCTCAACATCAATTATAAGTCATAATAAAATCTTATTCGAGTTCCAAGTTTGGTCATTAAGCAAACCGTCTAGCTATAAAAGCCTTAACATTACTTAGTTATAAAAGTTATAGTGTTAACAAGTAAATAAAGATAGCAATAACATCGCAAATCACTTTCTAGGCTTAAATTTACACCAAGGATTTTATGACATACAATATTACAAAAGACGTAATTTCACCTTATTGAAAACATTTCATCAATAAGATAGACCCCGGATTAGCAGGGTTCTCATCTAAGGATATCATCCTTATCCCATTCTTGATATTGTGATAACGTTTTCACATTAAGTTTTAATTTAATTTTTGATATGCAAGGATGCCAACTACATAGGATAAAATTGTTTGTCCTATCATAACTTTGAAAACAGTAATGGAAGTACGGGCGTTACATTTGTAATGAGCCCATCCACCCATCCATTCCTATTCGTCCATATCCCATACATTGGGAAATACCTAAATTTAACTACTTCAACAGCAAAGAGGTCCCGCAACAACATTTATTGTCTTTCAAACATGGGTGTTATCTGATCACCCATGATGATGCTTTTCTTCTAAGGACCTTTCCCATGTCTCTGACCGGGCACACATTAGACTGGTATAGTGGATTACCTAGACATTTTATCTACTCATTTAATCAGGTATCCCAAGCCTTCTTGGATAATTTCTTGATTAACATCATTAAGAATGTTACCATGACCGATCTCTACTCTACGCATCAATATGATGATGAGTCTATCGAAGATTTTGTCACTCGTTGGCGTATCCTGATAAATCAACTCACATTCCAATTAACACAAACCAAACTCATAGATCTCTTCACTTGGGCTTGTTTTAGACATATTTCTCCTACCCTACAGGTGTAGAATTTCCAAACCTTTGATGAGGCATTCACCATGTCATGAAAACTAAACATTCGGGCCATCGAAGAAAAGAAAATCCAACTACGAAATAACAACGTGACATTTAAGTCAAATGATACCTCTTCTTCTTCAAAACCATAGAATAATTATTCAAAAGCCAAGGGAACCATTAACGCGGTGGTACTCAAGGTCGGCCCAACTCATCAATCCAATTAGGCTAAGCCCTCATCTAATATTTCCCCTATTTAGACTTTTCAATTCAGACGAGAACAATGGAAATACACCCCAATTGGGGAGCCTTATTCTTTTGTTTTAGAAAATCTCATTAAAGTGGGGGACCATTACCCTTCCTCCTATAAAACCACACACTGGTTTTGATCCTGCTCGCCCCACACCTGCGTCGTACAAAGATCACAATATGTAACTATCATTGGGTAAAAGGTCATAGTGATGATAATTGGATCAATTTCAATAACATTGTCCAAGAAATTATCAAGAATGGTGAGTTATTCCTTGATAATCTAAATGCACCTGCCAACCAAAACCTACACATTTTAAAGAATCCATTTCCTAACCACACCCCTTCTTCTGACCAAACTGGGGATACCTAAACTAATGATAGAAATACCCGTGAGGTCCATGATTTTTTTAGTGATTCACCAGTTGCTTCCGAATTGCCTCATATTCCTTCCATAGAGGAAATCCTATCCTGAAGTCCTCCACCTACACATGAACCCACTTCACCTATTCCTCCACCCACAGAGGAACACCCTTCACCTCATCCCTCACTTGTGAAAGAGCCTTCTATTAACATCAAGACCACTTTGCCTTTGGCTTCGCCACCTAGAGAGTTGTCACCAACAGTACCTCTCCAACCCATGGGAGAAACATGTTCATCTCCTCCACCCACAGAGGAGCACCCATCATATTCTCTACCTATCAAAGATCCAATATAAATGTCGTTACTTCTAGGTGACCATTCTCCATCAACCACCCAAGATCCCGTTGATCTACTTTTGGATCTCTTACCCACAGAGTCTGAGGCTAGCCATTTCTTGGTATCTCAAATTTTTTTTACAGGGATTGCCACTCGGTCCACATCGGCTCCTCTTACAATAGTACCATTCTCACACTTCACCAATCACTTGGACTATGTTAATAGATCCTTAGTTTGGGGGCTTCTTCTACTTCATGTCTCAACACAAATGTAGTTGTCATTGGCTGCCACATGCACTATCTATCTAAAATTTTCTCAGCCAACCAAACTGAACACAACCAAAACTATCAAAAAATCACCCATGACACCACTCATGGCTCAACTTACACATCTACCCATAACCTAACCTACGTCTACACCCAAACCCATGCTAATATCATCTCCCTTACCTAAACCTATCACTACTTTAGGGATCATACCAACCACTAGCCTTACTCACCCACCCATCAATTAGATTTGGCTACATCTTCCAAAACTAACACCAAACTTAACCCGACCCCTAAAACAAAGATCCAATCTCCTAAATCTCATGCACCAACCTCACCAACCACACCCTTATCACCTTCACCCCTCCCATCCATCGTAGGACCTCACCCTTGGACCCTAGCCAAGCCACCTTCATCTATTGGTAAACAAATAATGCAAGAACCTGCTTCCTCATTACGAACTCTTAATATACCCAAGTGACCCACACAACCTCCGCCCTCACACGTAACCTTATTACCACCCATACCTCTAATACTATCAATAATTTCTTCACTACCTGTGACACTTCCTTCTCTTTCACTCACGCCCTCTACCCAACCTGCACCACCTACTTCCACAACACCTCAGTTACCCCCATGGGTAACCCATCCTCTCCCACCATTTACTTTTCCCTCCACCTCTCATTCGCCTACATGACCTTTACCCAAAAAAGGTGCAATCTAAAGCTAAAAATTCACTACCCTCCAGTAGGGTAGTTAAACTAACCACACATTCTATTGCCAATTCATCTACCTTGCCCCTAGCCAAATAGACATGACCAACACCTAAGAAAACATCACACACCAAACCAATAGACTAACCTACTCCCCCTCTTGTAAAGACTCTTCCTCCACAATCAGCCACACCTTTACCCAAACCCACATTCACTTCCCATTATGATCCACTAGCAGGGTCCTACGCCAACATCTTAACCAACCTCTAGAAACCTTTGTCATCACTTTGCCACTGTAGACACCAAAATAAAGTAATATTCCCCTTAGCCCCTTGTTAATTAATTAACTTAAACACACTTACCTAACCATGGATCCTTTCACCCCACACTAATATTAATTTAATTCACTTAATTAAATTAATCTCTATCCTCATCCTAGCTATTATTTAATTATCCTAATTACCTAATACCCACCCCTCCACATCACCAAGACACCTCACCTAGCCACCTCACCCTAAACCTATTCTTAGTATGTTCCCATAACTAACTAAGACCTAGCCAACACTCTAAAAATCAATGCCTACACCTCATTCCCGCAGATACAAATGGAAACTTCCGCTCTTGTCTAGAGAAATAGAGTGATTTGGCAGTAGTTACAACCATGATCTCCTATTTTTAGTCAACTTGGGGAATCCCACCTAAACTGATGCCAGTTACCCCTAAACTAACCCCGATCAGACCGTAACCACCGTCAATCAACCTTAATTCCTTGGGGCAACGTCATTCTTGAGGGGAGAAATTCGAGAGAACACAACACACATGCATGCATAGAGATCAAGCATTTTCTGTCACACAGATGTCTAACTCTCACTCAGTAACCATCCAGCACTCATTCTAGCATAGAGTTGATCTATTCTAACAAGAAGGAGAGCACATGCAGCCCATGCAAGATCTCCCCAATGTTTGGTGATTCCTCCACAACATCCAAACACTCATCATAATTTCCATTCTTAATTCATAGGCGTCTAGGCATAGATTTCAAGTAAGTAGAACCTATTCTCATCTCATTCACTTCATTAGTTCTAGTATTTTCATCTTTCTCTATTGTTATTTTCTCCCACAACCACTTACCTATCTTCTTTAGCAGTATTCCCTCTATACCCCCTTCAAAACCCTCACAAAACCCCATCTAAACAACCTAATTCCTCATTCTGACTAACCAAGCCCTTTGTGTAACAACAAAGTGAACACAAAAAATCATTCTATGATATTCCTAGAATCCCACAGTAACTGGCATCGATTCACCCTAACCGACGCCAATTAGCCTATAGTATATTGGCTTCATACCACCATTTGCTAACCTAACCCATAGCTCATCCCAGCTCCATCCAAACTCCATTAAATCTACCCACTAGATTGATACCTCACCTAGACCTCATAAATACCCCACTTAGATTCTAGTCAGCTTAAAAAACCTCTTCCAAAACTCTGTTCTTGACCATCCGTCATTTTGTTAGTGATTGGCATCAGTCACCCTTAACTGACATTAGTCACCCCTAGACCGACCCCTAGTCTCTGTGTCTACCAATACAATCTAGAACAACAACCTACCTACTTGCTCCTAAGCTACCCACAATTCTCTATGATCTTTTCCAAATCTCTGCTAGACCTTTAGAACCCTGAAACTATTTACCTGACCCCTAGATATTGTTTTAACCTAGTCTATTGAATTAGATATTTCTTATTGTGTTTTGTATGAGATGCCTAAATCGTATAGATTATAGTAAGAAAAAATTTACTTTATTTCTCACATTAAATTATTTAAAATAGTGGATTGACAACCTTCTAGGAAGTACCACACTTCCTGGATCTAGCATACACTAGGCAGTCCACTGCATATATTGTTTAACTCTTTCTGGTGATCTTGCTCTCTATTTTAGGTAGTTCTTCCCAACCAAAAGGAAGCTCTCGTGATCATTTTTGGATCGATAAGTCATACACGTGCAATAACCTATAACCAGCATCTTCAATATATATTCCTCCTATGCCTGTTACCCTATCAGTTTCATCATTTTTGAAGAAACGATCTAAGAATCAGGTGAAACATTTTTGGCACACCCGGTGGGACCCATTCAGGGTTTTGCATTCATTCATTTCTAGGTGAAAAGTTACATGTTTTTTTCCTATCTAAAAGGTTCTCACATTAAAATTTCTCCCTTGGAATATTCTCTTCTTTCTATTGTCTCAAAACAATCGTGTTTTGGTGCTTAAACAGAACTATTCTTCTATTTCATTTGCATTACATTAGTGAAAGATCATACTTTCTTTTATTCCTCTTATTGTTTCATCGAATTCCATATTTCGATTTGGGTTTGAAATTAACTCCATTTCATTCTACTTTTCTACATTAGCTCACATTAAATGAGGGAAACCTATATACTAGAAGTCATGACCAACTGATGGTTGACAAACGAATCGTAGAAAGCACATCTCTCTCTCTCTCTCTGAGTCTTACCAAACTGTACAAATAAAAAACAAGTACATATTCTTAAACAACATCTTTCCTAGGAATGCCTAACAATGATCGCATTGTTCAGAGGATTGCTAAGTACTCCCCATCTCATTGCTCTATCGAGTCATACTTCAGAGCAAAGCATGCCCCTTCCATAACATACATGAAACCTCTCCTTGTAGATCTCCTTCTTCATAGGAAGCCATCCTCACCAAAATACTCTATTCTACAGCTCATGATTCAGTCCTTAAAATAGCATAAGCTAAACAAACATAATATAAAAAGCACTCTTAGGATCATATTTTCCTTAGTGTTTCTACTTGGCTTATGTTTTGAGGTGAGAGGTCACATTCTTCATTTTTCTCATTTCCCCTTGCACGCTCCTCATCACATTCGGTGTATTCTAGCTTCATCTGAGTGTGCCTAGACCATATTCTCATCATTCCCAGAACTCTGGGTTTGATTTCACATCAAATTTTAGTTCACAACCATGTTTTCTTCATCAGTGTTTCAATTTCACAGTAACCGGTGTCAGTCCAGCAACCGTCATCAGTTACCCTCTGACCGTCATGGGTTATACCCAACCAGTGTTGGTTCACTGTTATTTTGGTTAACCTACCCAAAAGAACACCTATTCACATTCTTTAACTATTCAGAGTCCATGTTACTATTATCATTTCCATTGCCCTGGTAAATCTCATCAGTATTTGGCATACCTAGAAAATTTGGCCTTATGCCTTGTTTTTGACCAACTGTCTACTTTCCACAGTGACCAACTGTGATTATTTATGACCGGTGTCGGTTTACCCTAACTGAAATCAGTTAGCCTATGTCATTTTCCATCTGCCATTTTATCCCCAATTCACCCACTACTGCCTATTTATCCTACTTGTGCTATATTTCTGTGTCACTTATAGAAAGTAGTCTTACCATGTTAGTACCTATTCACATGGTACTGACGCATCGACAAGAAAGTTTGCTCATATTCCATGCTAGTTGTAAACCACTCCCACCTAGCCCTTCACCACCTTCCATTTTATCACATGTAATGGAATCTATCCAACCTATCTCTATCGCTACCGGAGATTAAAATTTCGCACGACTCCTTGACCAAAACCCTGCCGCCTTGTAGTTTTATCTTTCCCACTTGTCCACTCGAGATGCCTCGGGTTAGTTAATATATAGCTTGCTTATATCTATCGCCCCGATAATCACTCCTAATTCTTCTCCAACCCCTGTTAACCCCGTGTTGCCTACATATACCTTACCCCCCATCGTATTGCAGCTAGGCCCTATACCCGCTATGAATGTCACGTCTGTTACATCTATTGTACCCGCCACATTCACTATACCTTCACCAATAATTCAGAACACCACCTCATCTACCCCTATTTTCTCGAATATACTCGTAGCTACACTACCACCCCCAGTGTCAGTGACCCCTACCCCTTTTCAAAATTTGGTCCTTTCTATTCTTATCTCTTAGAAAATATCATTAAAGATGGGGCCATCACACTTCTACCTATAAAACCACACACTGGTTTTGACCCTTCTCACCCCACACCTGTATGGTTTAAAGAACACGACTTCTATAACTATCATCAAGTAGAGGGTTATAGTGACAGAAATTGCATCACTTTCAAAAAAATTGTCTAAGAAATGCTCGAGAAAGGCGAGTTAACCGTGGATAATCCTAACGCACCTGCCAATCAAAACCTACACATATTTAAGAAACCCGTTCCTAATCATGCCCCTTCATCTGATCAAAGCAGTGAAACCTCAACTCATGATAGCCATACCCGCGAGGTCCACGTTATTTTCAACAATGCACTCGTTGCTTCCAAATTACCTCATATTCCTTCTAGAGAGGAAATTCTATCCCAAAGTCTTCCACCTACACTTGAACCCACATCACCTATTCCTCCACCCACAGAGGAACACCTTTCACCTCCTTCCTCACCCATGGAGGATCCTTCCACTAATATCAAGGCTATTTCACCTTTGGCTTCTCCACTTAGAGAGTCGTCACCCACAATACTTCTTTAGTCCATAGAGGATACTTGTTTATCTCCTCCACCCACAGAGGAGCACCCATCATCTCCTCCACCTATAGAGGAGCACCAATTTTCTCCTCCACCTATCAAGGATCCAGTAGAGATACCTTTTCCTCTAGGTGAGCAATCTCCATTAGCTACCCAAGATCTTGTAGACCTACTTTTGGCTCTCTTACCCATGGAAGCTGAAGCTAGCAAATTCCCCATCTCTAAGACACATTTTACAAGAATTGTCCATTAGGTCCACATCAACCCTCTCCTATAGAAATTTCATTCTCACGATTTATCCAATCGACTTAGATTATGGGGATAGAGCCTTACTTTGGGGGCATCTTCTACTTCCTTTCTAAACCACAAATGTAGATGTCACTTGTTGACACTTCCACTATCTACCCAAAGATATTTCAACCAATCAGAACCAAGACACAACCACCTTTATCACAACTTCTTCCATAGACACTCTATCATAGCACAGCACACACCCTTACCCATAACCCAACATACATCTAAATCCAAAACTACAACCTACACCATCTTCCTCGACTAAACCTATTACTACTTTAGGGATCACCCCCAACCACTAACCTTACTCATCCACCTTTCAAACTATATTTCAGGTACATCCTCCACAGTTAAGACCAAACCTACCCCAGGTACCCAAACAGAAGAACCAAACCCATAGAATTTACAGCCCTGGCTACTGCCAATCATACCTTCATCACCTACACCCTTTTCATCCTGTCTTTAGGACCTTAACCTCTCCAACATGGTCAAGAAACCCTCCACTCATCAATAAACCAAAAACACAATAGCCCATTCCTTCCTCACAAACCTCTAACATTCCCAAATGCACCCGACATGACTTACACCTACACCTACAACATCTTTACCACCCATACCTCTAATACCCCTCAGCAACCTCTTCACTATCTCACTACATTTTAGTCTCTGTCCCTCGTACAGCCCCTGCATGTAACCCACATCCCATCTACCTTCATAGCACCTTTCGTTATCCCCATGGGTAGGTTTCCCTCTTCCCCCTTCCACTTTTCCCTCTAGATTTCATACACCCATATCACCTTTACCCATGAAGGTGCAAACGCAAAGACAAAAATCTGCTACCCTCCAATAAGTTATTCAAAACAACCATACACCCTACCTGCC
This sequence comes from Taxus chinensis, assembly GCA_019776745.2. Taxonomy (NCBI): domain Eukaryota; kingdom Viridiplantae; phylum Streptophyta; class Pinopsida; order Cupressales; family Taxaceae; genus Taxus; species Taxus chinensis. The sequence continues at coordinate 55,414,675 of CM034151.1, forward strand.
AAGTTGTCTACCATACCCATACCCAAGCCAAAAACACCCAAGACCTCAATACCACACCTGCACCCAAAACCATAACTCGACTCACTCTCCCTCCTTCAAAGACCATTCCTGCAACAATCAGTTACACCTACACCAAAACCCACTCTCACTTCCCATTGTGACCCACTAATAGGATCCTATGCATCAAAATCTTAATCAACCTCCTTAAGACTTATATCATCACATTACCGCCGCTCAGACATTGTGACCCTCTCAAACCCAAGCCGAAATGGATTTGATGACACCTAAAAATTTGCACCTACCCATCATGTGCCAGGGCACGATTTGGAGAACTACAAGGCTTTGAAAACCATCCTTATCTAGTTGTGTCCTTCATGAGGACCTGATGACCCATTTCCACAGTCCTTCTTGATGAGGACCCTCATTTCACTTGCACCCATTTCCACAGTCCTTCCCTCACTGCCTACTCAACAACCACAACATCCACCCCCTTAACTCTTAGAGCCACCCCTGAGATTTGAAATTAACATGGTTCGCATCAAAGAACTTACAACACCATCACCTAAATGTTCGTTACACCCAACTCACTTCACAAGGATTTTCTCCCTTGATAGTTTTTTTTCCCATCTTCTCATTATACCACTCATCCCTACACCTTCTCCATTTATCCAACTCCCCTCAAATCAACATGATCCATGTTGCTACCCGTGCTCAGAAGAGACATGTTATCCAAGGATTCACCCCTCAAGGTAATTTTGATAACATGCATCAAATTCTTTAGTCCTAAGCAATTACCATCTGAGTCCAGACCAAAAAGTCATGTTTCTAGCGGTCCCCTCATACCCTTTTTCTAATGGGGTCACACTTGTCACAAGAATGCTCAGAGAGCAAGTTCTGAGGAAAGGTCCCCCAGAAAAATTGTGAAAAATATGACCTCAGGCCAGAAAAAATCATGAATCCCATCGTCAAGCTCTCATGGAGGTCCTATAATCTATTAAGGTTTTACATAATGACCCTACACCCGTAACCTCCATTATCACACACCATCATGTAGCCTCTCTCACCAAATTGCCACCTTTATCCGCACCTCACCCTACTCATCAAGTAGCCTCCCTTAGCTTCTCAGAGGAAGAGATCACACCACACCAAATAGATAACCTAGATCTAGCTCTCTCTATCTCTGTCCACATCGATGATATATGTGTACGACATGTAATGATCGATGGGGGCACTAGCATTAACATCATTTCATCTCATGCATTCGCTCAAATGCGCATACCTGACAATTGCATGCATGAACATCATGTCATGTTGCATTCATTCAATGGCGTTATCACCTCTACACTAGGCACCATCATCCTCCACATTTGTGTGGGACCCCACATAGTTCTAGAGTTATTTTACATCTTGGAGGGGGAATTTCAATGTAACCTGTTGCTTGGCAGACCCTAGATTCGTGTTATGGGTTGTGTTCCTTTCACTTTGCATCATTGTGTAAAGTTTGAACATGAAGGACACACCTATACCATTCTAGCTAACCCATCACCTTTTAAACCATAAAAAATGCTTTACCAACCCAACGATGTGCTTATACCCATTAAGGTATCTACCTCCATGACTGCTACCACTTCACCTACACCTCAACTTACTAGTATAGTTGCTACCTCAACCGCCCATACCTCCTCCATTTCTATCGCCGCCATAACCTCCACAACCAACCATCAGCCTCCCAATCTATTAACTCCACCTCCACATCACCCTCCGATAAACCATCTATTCCAGCTACCCACATACCGACCACTGATCCCTTGGAAGGCATTTTTCAATGCCTCACTCTGGGGGAGTATCGCCTATATAGTGTCAACATATTCCTGTTATCACTGAATCACAGTACCCCTATGTTTATCAAGTGCATATACTTGAAATCACGGTGTGATTGGATAACATGGGTACTATCTCCAAGTTGTGGTACTTGCTACTTGAGATATACCTCCAGAGAAAGCTGGTTCTTGCTCCTAAACTACCTGCCAAAATCTACTTTAATGCAGTGGAAACTAACTATTCTAACCTAAATTTCCAAGGGACCAACGAGAGAGAATGCATAAGATGAAATCCTACACTACAGCGGTGATACACCAGAAAAGGAGGGTGTGAGAGTAGTCTTCAAATGCGTGAGATATAGAAGCAAAGTGCACGCTAGAAGGGGTGATGACAGTTCTCCACAATCTAGCAAAAAAAATTTCACAAAAATACTTCAAACATACACAATGATAATGGATCCCTGCAAGAGAATAATAATAGACACAATATCCTTGTAATCAAGGTTGAAGGGGCAAGAAGAATGCAAGAAAACACAGCAGGGGAAGATGCATCCACAAACTTATATTTTATTGTTTTCTGATATGCACAGTTCAATCTATTACAAGAAAAGGGCCTGGATCACCATGAAAGGAGTCCACAACAAGGGCCTACAACACATTGGCTTCATAAAGCAATTTTGACAGAGCTTTGCTACCTGAAAAATCCCTCTCTTTACAATGATCCCAACACTCCAATTTATAGAAAAAATGAGAAGATAAAGAGAAGGGAAAATGGAAATCCCAAAATCTATCCTTCAACCACTTATAAGAGGTATTAAATGGAGTAAATGATTATATATTACTTGCAAAAGGCTCTCCATACTATCCCAGGTGCTGCAGCAGAGAAAGAATGATGACCATGCCTCTTAATTGCACTCCCAACCACCAAATAAAACATTGTTATGAACCTGCCACGTTTTCTTAAAAATATCAATCAATATCTTATCAAATATGGAATTTCTCGATTTTTGTGCATCGGGCTCAGAGCCATGATTCCAACGGTACCAATTTTGTGCAATTTCGTTGAGAAATGCAAAATTTATGGCCTTTTGAGTGCGGGAAGCTATTTTGGGTCTGGCAGGTGTTTTCTGTCATTTGACAGGAATGAGCATTAATTGACTGAGTCAAAAGTTATGGCCGTTTGAAGTTCACGGGTCAAACATTGACTTTTCTTCTTTGCCCTTGGCTGCTTGGGCTTTTCGTGTCCCACACGTCCCTCGCTTACTTTTTTCCTAACTGTCCCGGACGAAAATCTCTTGCTTCGGCTGATTCGGGCTTCCTTGTTCCTGTTTGCGGATTTTTCACCTTTTCACGTCCCACACGTCCCACACGTCCCACACGTCCCACGCGTCCTTTACATCCTTCGAATCCTTTTGTCCCAGCTGTCCTAGATGAAAATCACCGAACTACCTGAAATGGACCATCTTGCGGAAATTCGGCCGATTCGCGTCCCACGCATACTTTTTTCCTGGCTGTCCTAAACCGCGCGAAACAAAAGACTTAGATGATTTTTCTTTCTCTCAGCCGTTTTGGCTTTTCACGTCCCTCATGTCCTGACGTCCTAACTGTCCCACGGACCGCCTGGGACAAAAAGGTCTGACTTAGCCAATTTTCTTTTTCTTTTCGGCCCCAAGCTTGGTACGACAAACCTCAGTACGACTCGAACTGGTACGACCCGAACCCTTCAAACCCAAAATGCTTTAAAACAGTCCTGCAACCTTATTTTTTGCATTTTTTCCATTTTTCCAACTCGTTGGGATTTCTTCTTGTATGGGAGAGTTAGAGAGAAGCTGAGGGGCCCCCAAAAAACATGATTTCAGGCCTAGAATCAATCTACTTGCTCGGGACTGAATAATTTGATGCATGTTATCAAAATTACCTTGAGGGGTGAATTTTGGATAACAATTCCTTACTCCACAAGATTATGTAATTCTTCACCAACATCCTCGCTATGATCACCACATAGGATAACACCTCCTTTATGGTCCTCCTCACCTTTGTACCAGTATCACCTATGGGAGACTTGATACTACCACTTACACACCCGAACCACCGTCATAAACCCTCCCATTTTTCAATGACTTCTAGTCTCTCACCAATCACCGTTTCACCCACACCTTCCTGCACCAATGTGTGTGGAAGGGTTTTGGTTTTGGATTTTACGAGTAAGGCCACCATACTGTTATTACATTTACTACCCGTAAATGTAACAACTGTAGTGGTATCAGCTTTGCTGAGCCACCTACCAAGCAGGCCCACATTGAACTCATCGAGGACATTAGCCCTTCTCCATCCTCTTCACCCACTCCACCCTCATCACCGCCTTCACCGACAGAGTCAATGGATCCTGAATCTATCCCTCTTAACTTTTTTTTTTCATAAAAACCATTTCCTTAGGGCCTCTGACTTATAAAAGCGAGGGTGAGGCTCCTACCTCTCTTCCCTTCCCATATCCTAAAATGATCGATGATGATACACCTTCAATTAATGTTGTTTGATGTTAGGATGATGAATCTATACTCACCTACCTTGGTGCAGAAGAATCATATATTCATCACTCATTACCCTCTGAGACACAAACCATGTTGAATGAATCGACTATCAAGATCAACATTCATACTCATGACGACCCACACATCCTAAAGATCTGTCAACATTCGCTTGGTCTTACAAAAACATACCTGGTATTGACCCCACCATAGTGGTCCACAATATCATAACCATTCCTGATGCCAAGCCCATCAAACAAAAGCTGAGGAAAACACACCCTCACATTTCCCTTATCGTCAAAGAAAAACTTCAGTGCCTTCTTTCCATTTCCTTCATATTACCCATTGATTATCCTCATTGGCTTTCTAACATTATCCCTGACACCAAGGCAACAGGGGGACTCTGCATTTGTAATGATTTCCATGACCTCAACCTAGCCTACCCAAAATATGACTTTCCTCTACCTGGTATTGACCACCTAGTTGACCTTACCGCAGGTCACGAGATGCTATCACTCATGGATGGCTTCTTGGGTTATAACCAAATCTTACAGGCCCCAGAGGATTAAAAAAAACCACATTCATCACCCCTTGGGGGACCTTCTACTATCGAGTCATGCCATTTGACCTTAAAAACGTTAGTGCCACATATCAACGGGCTATGAATTATATATTCCATGACATCATGCATCATATATTGGAAGATTATGTGGACGATCTCTTGGCCAAATCTAAATTCCGCTCTGAGCATCTCACCATCCTTAAAACCATTTTTGACCACCTCATTAAATATTGCATTCACCATCAGCCTAAGAAGTGCATCTTTGCGGTCCTCTCAGGAAATCTCCTGGGATTTATCATTTCCCTACATGGTATAGAAGTTAACCTTGCTAAAGTCAAGGCCATTCTAAAAATTCCTCCACCCACTAACCTTAGACAACTCTATAGCCTGCAAGGTAAGTTGCATTCTATTCATCATTTCATTTCACAAGTGTCTGATCGGTGTCAACCATTTCATCATCTTCTTAAGAATGATGTCTCCTTTAAATGGGATGATGACTACCACAAATCTTTTGAATCCTTAAAAGAATACATTCTCCAACCACCCATCCTCATTCCACCTAAAGATGATCATCCTTTCTACCTATACATCTCAGCTACCGATCATTCCTTGGGAGCCATCCTTGCTCATCGTGATGAACAACATAGGGAGCAGGCAGTTTATTACATAAGATGTACTATTTTGGACTACAAAACCTGATACACCCATCTAGAAATTTTTTTCTTAGCCTTAGTTTTCGTTGCCACAAAAATCCGCCATTACCTACTCAACCACAAAACCTATGTTGTGACGAACACCAACCCCTTACACTTCATGTATGCAAAACCTTATCAAAATCAGAGTGCCACATGATGGCTTATGGTTTTAGCCAACCTCGACCTTGAATTAATTCATCAAAATTCCATCAAGGGCCAAGCTATCACTGACCAATTGGCCGACGCACCTATTTCCGGGGATCAACCCTCTATTTTTGACTTCCCAGATGAGTCAATTGCTACACTTTCCCTGGATGAACCCGCTTACCAAATGACACTCTTCTTCGATGGTTCCAAGTGTCAGCGTGGGGGTGGGGATGGTGTTATCCTCATTTTGCATGATGGTGAACCCATGCCTTTGTCTTTCAAACTCGATTTTGATTGTACAAACAATATTGTCGAATACGAAGCACTCATATTAGGTCTCCAAGTTGCCTATGCCCTAGATGTCAAATCAATCAACATCTTTGGTGATTCTCAATTGGTTATAAACCAAGTCAATGGTATATACCAATGTCATAATGAGATAGTTCAAAAGTATAAACATCATGTAGACATACTTTTGACCACCTTCAACCGTTATGCCCTTCAAACTGTTCCCCATTTAACCAACAAATTTATAGATACCATGGCCTGTTTGGATTCTCAAATACCTGCTCACCTACCAATTCTAAAATATTTGTCACATAAAATGACTCCAATCACCCTCTTATTTACCTCACAACATTTACTCCATCGGAACCGTCACCCTGGACCCAAATGACCTTTGGTATAAATAATATTCCTACTGTCTTTCTCTCTCCATCTTACCTCTTGATCTCACCCATAATGGAAATTGTGCCTTGATTAAAAAGGTCTCTCGCTACATCATCATGGGGGGCCTCCTCTATAAGCGTGGATTTGATGGTATTCTCTTACGATTCCTCACGAGTTCTGAAATTCCTTATACAATTAAGGAAGTTCATGATGGCATATGTGGAGGTCACTTCAGTGGCCTTGTTGTTACTAAGCATATTCTTCACCTAGGCTATTACTGGCCGACCCTCAACCATGATTTTTGTGACTATGTCAAACGTTGTGTAAAATTCTAACAACATACCAATCTTCATCATACACCCAGTCATGCCTTACAGGTCACCCATGACCTTTGGCCCTTATCTCAATGGGGTTTGGATCTTGTTGGAGAGATCAACCCCCATTCTTCCTAACCACATCAATGGATCATCACTGATAATGAATACTACACAAAATGGGTTGAATCCATACCACTAATCTCCAAGAAAGCCAACAAAATATGTAAATTCATCAATCATCACATCATCTATTGCTTTGCTATCCCACATCACCTCATCACTGATAATGGAAAACAATTCAAAAACAAAACATTATGAAAACTTTCTGATGCCTTTGGCATTCAGCTAAGTTTCTCATCACCTTATTACCCAAAAACCAAAGGCCAAGCCAAATCTACTAAGAAAACCTTGAACAAAATTCTCATGAAATTAGTTAACGATATTAGGAAGGCATATGCACATTCCTTTTTCCCTATGGGCATACCACACTAGTATCCGTACTTCCACTGCTACCACACCCTTTTCTCTGGTCCATGGTACAGAGGGTGTTCTACCTCTCAAAGTCTAGATTCCCTCACTCCACATTTCTCTTCATGACATTCTCAATAATGACAACTTTCGTCAGGACCAATTAGAACAACTTGAGTTGTTAGTCGAATGTCATCTTAATGCTCTTGATCACCTTCAAGTTTACCAAAAACGCATCAAACGTGCCTATGACAAATGCATCCATGAATGAACCTTTCATGTTTGTGATCTCGTCCTGAAAGAAAATAAAAATGTAACTAAAGAAGAAAAACGTAAATGGGGAAAATTTGCTCCTAATTGGCTTGGACCATACATTGTGACCCATACTTATGGATCAGGTGCTTATCGTTTATCTTCACTCGATGGTAAACCTGAACCTGAGCCCCTTAATGTCTTGCATCTTCAACCATTCTACTATTGATTTTTAGTCTTACATCACCTTTTTCCTCTTTCCATGATCATCCCTTGAGCGCTATCCACTCCTTACACCTCACCAATGATTAAACAAGAGTCATGTGCATACCCATCACTTGTTATCTTCTCTTGAATATGTGTACCACGACACTACACATAACATGATTCTCATGGATACTTTTTGTCTACCTTTAGATGAGATCCCATGGTCGTTTCACGCTTCTTTTTGAATAAGAATCCTATTCTTCACCTTGGTCTTGTCCATGACATCGAAGCCCTCACATGGGATCTAACTCCTTGAGTCAAACATCCAATAAAAATATGACTCCCTCAAAAGGACATCTTCCTCTCTGCCATCGCTGCTATAAATAGACTACTCCCTCAAAGAAAAGCTATGTAAAGCTCTATCTAAAAAAGAAGTGAGAGAATCTGAAGTTTCCCCCATCGATCAGCTTCATGAAGACCTTAAGGAGTTCATTTATTTATCCCATATAGACTTCCCACATCGATCAGTCTATCTCTAATACAAGTCAAAACAAATAAAAACTTTCTTTTCATGAACTTTCCCATTGTGACCTTGGATATCTTTCCCAAATAGCATGCTACCTCATACCATATCAAAATTAACCACCTTTCACCCCTCTCACCATTCACACTCCCATTTCCTACCACCTCAAGGGACCTCTTGGAAACCGTACCATTTGGTGATCATGTGACTAATTTTCACCCTTAGATCAATCAATCATGCAATGTATTTAGGGTCTCACGTTCATCACATCCTCCAAGGTATGACCTAGTCGGTATGATCCTAACCAATCAGGCAGTTTTATTTCCTCCTCTTATCTTTTAACCTTCTTTATTATTACGTATTGATTACCTTATACAGGACTTGGTCCTTGATGTTTACTTTTGGGTTAATCTTCTTCTTCTACCACAATAAAATTGCCTATACCAAGTTTCCCACAACTCACCCACACCTAACAGACCTAAACCCAAATCATGCCTAAAACCTACCAACTCATTTTCATACCTCCTCATATTCTTCCCTAGCTTATGGGAGAACTACATCGGCCTGAGGTCCCTTTTCATTGGGACTATGTAGGTAGCACTCCAAGGGCATGGGGCCCTTAGAGGTTAGCTCGGCCACTCTCTACCCTAACCAATTCATCTTTCATCTTCCTAAATTACATTCTACCCCACTTAGTTTCCTTTTTATGTCAAAAATTAGAAATTAAACCAAACAAACAACAAGCTGCTCAACATTTTTATCATCATCACACCATATATTTATTATGACTACCATTTCTCTATCATCATCATACATGTATTATAAAGCATCTTAAACATGACCCATCCCATCATTCATCACACAAATTAATGAATCACAACTTCAACCAACTTTAACTCAAACATGCCTAATGATCTGACTTGATCCATGTCTAAGACTTGACTCGATCCATGCCTAAGACCCGACTCAATCCATGCCTAAGACCTGACTCAATCCATTCCTATGACTTGACTCAATCCATGCCTAAACCAACCAAACTCCATCATGCCTCACTCACATAGTTTTAGTCCATATCATGACAAAAAATTAAAATTATCATAAAACACCAAAGAATCATCAGAATCTCATCCATCTCATCATATAAACAAATATGTGTGTCTGTATACAATATATATAGATAATCCAATCATGTACATATCTCAAAATCATTGGAACGCAGGCTGATACACACAATACAAAATTTCATCAGCACACAAGCCGGTCTATGCTAAAAAATAAAAAACTCTCATACATCCTCACTATCTTCGGTACATGCAAGCCAATATATAACCAAAATAAAAATATCTACAAAATAACAGAGCACAGGGCTATCAAGAATCTCCTTGATGGGTATCCATCATCTCTATCTCACCTATCTCCTCTTCAGCCCCTGTGCGGTGTCCCACTAATAACAATGTCTATGGCCTAGCCCCTAAAGACCCTACATCCATAGCTGGCCTCCAAGCACTGGTCACCTCACCACAACCCTATCCATGGGCTTGCCAGGCCCCTATACTCTCCTCACTCTTAGTGCAAGTGCTCCTCCTCTCACTCGAGGTCTGCTGGGCTCTATAATCTGCGTATGACTGAACGAAAATCCCGGCCTCTCATACGTAACTAATCTCTCGCTTACATCCAATAAAATGATCAAATTATTAACCACTTACCCATATCTAAAAGTTTTATTGTTACCTTTGATCCCACATTCCACCAAAGCTATCTACCCATACCCCAAGTCTTCATCTTATTCCCTTTTCCTTTGACTCCATATTTAGACCCAACCTACTTACCCACACACATACCCTTACCTCGCAACTTTACCTATGTATCCCTACCCTTCCCTATCTACCTTTTAACCTTACCTCTCTCTCCCTACCCACTAAACTTACCTTGTTTATCCCTAGTCTAACCTTGACTGACCACAGTCTTACTACGACTAACATCGGTCACCTCCCTTATAACCGATACCGGTTTTCAACCATCGATGCCGGCCACAGTGGAACTGACATCAGTCACTATCGTGGTAACCACCATGACCCCAAACCCCCTTTCTCTCCACAATCCTCATTATACCCATCCATTCCTCCTCCAAACCCCTCACACCCCTTCCTACCCCTCTTTTACCCATTTCCTACCCTCCCCCTTTCTCATTTCATTCATTTTCCTCATAAATTCAAATTTTAATTTTTTCCCCCAAACCCCCATTTCCCACCTACCCAACTTTTTCCCCACTTCACTAAACAACCAACAATGGGATTTTGATCTTACCTCATCCTGCTTCCGTCAACATGGTGACACCTTAGGCCACTACACTAGTCCACCTAATCCCTCTCCTACCTCCACCATCACTGAATGCTCTCCAAATCTCCAACCAATCGAATCTAACACCCCGCTCTTGTGGCCCTACCAATCAACCCACACTCGTTACCTACGTGGCTTGCCAACACACCTTTCTGAAGCCCTCAATCATTTTCTTCTTTTCTCCTTCTCTCTTGTCATTTTCTCTCTTTTGTAAATCAAAAATGAATTTTAATAATGTGGATTTATTTCTTTTTATACCCCTCCCAACCTAACTGGTGAAGGTGAATCCTTGATTGATGATGGTTGTCTGCCCTAGCAGACCACCAACAATTATCCTTGACTAACCTTGGTTGGTCTTGACCGATGTTGGCTACCCTACTCAGCCTCATTTACTACCTCTTACCCCTACTTCACCTGCCTATCTTTTTAGCTCACTCCCATACCACCTTGATACCTTTTCCCCTCCACATTACCCTATATTTTTCCTATTGTATTCGAGCCTCCTTATTTTAATCATGCCTCGGCCCTACCCATGCCATGACCTAGATACTTAGACTTGGACCATTGCTAGTGACCTTGGATCCCATGTGTTCACTATAACCTTGTCGTACTGTTACCTGTGTTGATTGACCTAATGACCTTACCTTGCCTCTTACCGTGACCGTTTATCCTAACCCAACCTTTGGTGTACCAAAACATACGTAAACGTTCCTACACCTAACCTGTGTCATGTTTCTTGACCATATCCTATACCTTTGATACCATAATCACCTCAACCTTGTTTGGATAAACCTATCGGCCTTAAATACTAGATATTTGTCTGCTCTTCAACTTGGTACCGTGCTACAATTTATACGTGTGCATGCGTTTGAATATTCCTACCTTGGACCCTGACAAATTACATAGATTACCCGAGTAAACCTTTTTCCTTTGCCCCCATTACCCACCTTCCTCTTCATCACATTAACTTTTTTATAAAACCACTCATTGATTCTACCTTCTACCTCATCAGTTCCTGGTTTGAGGGGGATCACCTTCACCCACACATGGGGCAACCACATCTTATTTTTGTCAGTGTCACTTACCAATACAAGATACACAACAAAAAGGGGAAAAATGTAGTCACCATAATCAGGTCACATTCCCCTTATCCCTTTGATAATTAATTAACTTAAACACACTTACCTAACCATGGCCCCTTTCACCCCACACTAGTATTAATTTAATTCATTCAATTAAATTAATCTTTATCCTCATCATAGCTATTATTTTGTTATTCTAATTACCTAATACCCACCCCTCCACATCACCAAGACACCTCACCTAACCACCTCACCCTAAACTTATTCTTAGTATGTTCCCATAACTAACTAAGACCTAACCAACACTCTAAAAATCAATGCCTACACCTCATTCCCACAGATACAAACGGCAACTTCCACTCTTGTTTGAAGAAATAGAGATATCTGGTCGTAGTTACAACCATGATCTCCTATTTTTAGTTAAATTGGGGAATCCCACCTAAACTGACGCCAATTACCCCTAAACCGATGCTGGTCAAACTGTAACCACTGTCGTTCAACCTTAATTCCCTGGGGAAACCTCATTCTCAAGGGGAGTAGTTAGAGAGATCAAAACACACAACATATAGAGAGATAAAGCATTTTCTATCACACATACGTCCAAAACTCACTCAATAACCATCTAGCACTCATTCTGGCATAGAGTTGATCCAGTCCAACAAGAAGGAAAGCATAGGTAGCCCATGTAAGATCTCCCCAATGTTTGGTGATTCCTCCATAGCATCTAACCACTCATCATCATCTCCATTATTCAATCACAGGCTTCTAGGCCCATATTCCAAGAATTTAGAACCTCTAATCATCTCATTCACTTCATTAGTTCTATTATTTTTGTCTTTCTTTATTGTTATTTTCTCCCACAACCACTTACCTATCTCCTTTGGTAGTATTCCCTCCATACCCCCATCAAAACCCTTACAAAAACTTGGTAGTATTCCCTCCATACCCCCATAAAACCCTCACAAAACCCCATCAAAACAACCTGATTCCTCATTCAGACTAATCAAGCACATTGTGCAACCACAAAGCAAAGCTAAAAACTTGTTCTGTGATATTCCTAGAATCCCACAATAATCAACATCGGTTCACCCTAACCAGCACTGGTTAGCTTGTAATATATTAGCTTCATACCACCATTTGCTAACCTAACCCATAGCTCATCCCAGATCCATCCAAACCCCATTAAATCTACCCACTGGCTTGATACCTCACCTATACCTCATAAATACCACACTCAGCTCCATGTCGGCTTAAAAAACCTCTTCCAGAACTCTGTTCTTGACCCTCCATCATTTTGTCAGTGACTGGCATCGGTCATCCTTAATCAGAATCGGTCACCCCTAGAATGACATTGGTCTCTATGTCTACCAATACAGTTCAGAACAACAACCTACCTACTTGTTCCTAAGCTACGCATAATTCCCTGTGATCTTTTCCAGACCTGCGGAAGGCAGAAACCATTTACCTGACCCCTGGATCTTGTTTTAACTTGGCCTGTTGAATTAGATCTTTCTTAGTGTTTTGTATGAGATTCCTAAATCATATAGATTACAATAAGATGAAATTTAGTTTATTTCTCACGTTAAATTGTTTAAGACAGTGGATTGACAACCTTTTAGGAAGTAACAAACTTCCAAGATCTAGCATATGCTAGGCAGTCCATTGCATATATTGTTTAACTCTTTCTGGTGGTCTTGTTTTCTATTTCAGGTAGTTCCTCCCAACCCAAAGGAAGGTCTCGCGATCAGCTGTGGATCGAGAATTCATACGTGTGTAATAACCTACAACCAACATCTTCAACAGGTATTCCTCCTATGCCTATTACCCTATCAGTTTCATCATATTTGAAGAAACGATCTAAGAATCAGGTGAAACAGCCACCTCTTAGACCTTATGACCCACTCAAATCCAAACCAAAAGGGTTTGATGACACCAAAATTTGTGCTTACCACCGTGTTCCAGGACACGATGTTGAAAACTATAAGGCTTTAAAAACAACCCTCATCCAGTCATGCCCTTCTGAATTGAACCTTGATGATGATGACATCCTTGATGAGGACCCTATCTTACCTCCACCCATTTCCTCACATATTCTCCCTGCACCTACACCACAACCTACATCTCCACCCCCACAACCTTTCTATCCACCCCCAAAATTTTAAATCAACAATGTTCATATTAGATAACTCTCTAAACCTCCACCCAAATTTTTGTGTGCCTAACTCATTTCACAAGGTTCCTTCCCACCTCTTGGCTTCTACCCTTCTTATCATTACACCATTCATGGATCACCTACTTCATCTACCTCCCCGCCTCAAATCAAAACAATCCACAGTTTTACCCACACTCAAAAGGACAAAGGCAAGGAAAAGGCAACTGACCTACCAACCAACCCTATACCCAACATACCCTCTACACCCACACCTAAATTCACTATCCATGGCCCCACATACCCTATTTCCAATGGGGTTACACATCGCATGATGGTCAAACAATTACACCAATCCTCCCTCAAAATTTCCCTATATGACCTCATCTAAACCTCTGAGTGCCATCACCAATCTCTCATGGAGGTTCTTCAGTCTATTGAGGTTTTACCCAATGACCCTACACCCGTAGCATCCATTATTACACCTCATCATATAGCCTCTCTCATCAAATTACCACCTTCTTCTACATCTCCACCTACTCACCAAGTAGCCACCGCCAGCTTCTTAGATGAAGAGATCACACCACACCAAACTGATGACCCTGATCCTACCCTTTTCATCTCTGTCCATATCGATAATATACATGTACAATGTGTTATGATAGATGGGGGTGCTAGCACTAACATCATCTCTTCCCATACATTCGACCGAATGCATATATCCAAAAAATTACATACATAAACATCCCATCATGTTGCATTCATTTAATAATGCTATCACTTCTACACTTGACATCATCATCCTCCATGTTCACATGGGCCCCCATACTATTCCAGAGTTATTTTACATCTTGGAGGGGGAGTTTCAATATAACCTTTTGCTTGGTAGACCCTGGATTTGTGTCATGGGTTGTGTTCCTTCCACTTTGCATCGTTATGTAAAAATTGAGCATGAAGGACACACCTATACCATTCCGGCCAACCCATCACTTTTTAAGACTTGAAATATGCTTTACTAACCCAATGATATGCTTATACCCATTAAGGTGTCTACCTCCATGGCCACTTCCTCTTCACTCACACCTCCACTCACTAGTTATGCCGCTACCTCAACCACACCTAAATCATCCATTCCTACCACTGCCATAACCTCCACGACCGACCCTTCAGCCTCTTAATCACCTGGCTCCACCTCTAATACAACCTCTAACACATCGTCTATCATAGCTACCCACATATTGACCGCTGATCCCTTGGAAGGTGTTTTACAATGCCTCACTCTAGGGGAGTATCACCTATATAATGTCAACACATTCCTTACTCCACAAGAGTATGTAAGCCTTCACCAATACCCTCACTATGATCACCACATAGGAGAGCGTCTCCTTTATGGTCCTCCCCACATTTGCACCAATCTCACCTATGGGGGACTTGATACTTCCACTTATACACCTGAACTAGCATCACAAACCCGTCCCTTTTCTGCCGACTTCTAGTCACTCACCAACCGCCACTTCAC
Source organism: Taxus chinensis (assembly GCA_019776745.2). Taxonomy (NCBI): domain Eukaryota; kingdom Viridiplantae; phylum Streptophyta; class Pinopsida; order Cupressales; family Taxaceae; genus Taxus; species Taxus chinensis. Next base: position 55,429,953 of record CM034151.1, read on the forward strand.
ACCTTCCTGCACCGATGTGCGTAGAAAGGTTTTGGTTTTGGATTTTATGAGCAAGGTTGTCACACTATTATTCCATGTACTAACCATAAACATAATGACCATAGTAGTATCAACTTTGATGAACTACCTACTAAGAAGGCTCGCATTGAACTCATTGAGGATATCAACCCTTTTCCACCATCTTCACCGGCTCCACCTTCTTCACCTCCTTCACCGATAGATTCGATGGATCCAGAATCCATTCCTCCTAAAAAAATTTAATAAATGCCATTTCCTTGGGGCCTCTGACTTATCAATGCAATAGCGAATCCCCCTCTTCTCTCCCATTCCTTTATCCTGACATGATCGATAACGATATGCATTCAATTAACGTCATTCAATGTCTGGATGATGAATCTATACTCACCTACCTGGGTGTAGAAGACTTGTATATTCACAAGTCATTGCCATGTGTGACACAAACCATGTTGAATGAATTGACTATTGAAGTCAACATTCATACTCAGGATGACCCGCATATTCTAAAAATTGGCCAATATTTAGATAATGTTGAACAGGAAGCTATCACTTCTTTTCTCAAGCATCATAACCATGTTTTGGCTTGGTCTTACACTGACATGCCTAGTATTGACCCCACCATAGTGGTCCACAATATCATAACCATTCTCAATGTCAAACCTATAAAACAAAAGATAGGGAAAATGAACACTCACATTGCTCTTCTAGTCAAAGAGGAACTTCAATGCCTTCTTTCTATTTCCTTTATATTACCCATTGATGATCCCTAATGTATTTCTAACATTGTCCCTATCACTAAGGTGACAGGGGGTCTTTGCATTTACACAGACTTCCGTGACCTCAACCTAGCTTGCCCAAAATATGAATTTTCTCTACCTAGTATAGACCAGTTGGTTGACCTTACTACTGGTCATGAGATGCTATCACTCATGGATGGCTACTTGGGTTATAACCAAATCTTGCTTGGCTCATAGGATCAACACAAAACCACATTCATCATCCCTTGGGGGACTTTCTGCTATCGAGACATGCCTTTTGGCCTTAAAACGTTGGTGTCACATATTAGTGGGCTATGACTTACATCTTCCATGACATCATGCACCATATATTGGAAGATTATGTAGATGATCTCCTTGCAAAATCTAAACACCACTCCAAGCACCTCGATGTCCTAAAAACCATCTTTGACTGCCTCATTAAGTATTGTGCTCACCTTCAGCCCAAGAAGTGTGTCTTTGTGGTTCTCTCACAAAAGATCCTAGGATTTATTATTTCCTTATGTGGTATAGAGGTTGACCCTATTAAAGTCAAGGCCATTCTCAAAATGCCTCTACCCACTAATCTACAGAAACTCTATATCTTACAAGTTAAGTTACAGTCTATTCATTGTTTCATTTTGTAACTTTCTGATCAATGTCATCCATTTCATCATCTTCTCAAAAAAGATGTCTCCTTCAAATGGGATGACGACTACCATAAATATTTTGAGGCCTTAAAACAACACCTTCTCCAACCACATGTACTCATTCCACCTAAAGATGATCAACCCTTCTACCTATACATCTCTGCTACTGATCACTCCTTAGGGGCCATGCTACTCATCGCGATGAAAAACATAGGGAGTAGGAGGTTTATTACATAATCCATACTCTTCAGGAATATGAAACCCGATACACCCATGCTGAAAAACTTTTCTTAGCCTTATTTTTTGTTGCCACCAAAATCTGCCATTACCTACTCAACCATAAAACCTATGTTGTGACAAACACTGATCCCTTGCACTTCATGTATGCCTAACCTTATCAAAACCAACGTGTTGCACGTTGGCTCATGCTTCTAGCTGATTTAGATCTTGAATTCACTCATCATAAATCTATTAAGGGCCAGGCCATTGCTAACTAGCTTGCTGATGCACCTCTTTCTGGAAACTAACCCTCTAAATTTGATTTACTCGATGAATCCATTGTTACCCTTTCCTTAGAAAATCCCATTTACCAGATTACCTTATTCTTTTATGGCTCTAAATGTCAGTGTGGGGGAGGTGTAGGAGTTATCCTCATTCCCCTGGATGGTGAACCTATGTTGCTATCCTTCAAGCTTGATTTCAAGTGTACTAACAACATTTTCGAATATAAAGCACTCATATTAGGCCTTAAGACCACCCTTGCCTTAAATTTCAAATCGATTAACATCTTTGGTGACTCTCAACTGGTAGTAAACCAAGTTAATTGTATTTACCAATGCTGTAATGAAGAGATTCAAAAGTATAAAAACCATGTTTACACCCTCCTGACCTCCTTTGATTAGTATGAACTACAAACCTTTCCATGTTTCACTACAAAATTCATAAATACAATGGCCTATATTTGTTCCCGGATACCCACTTCACCCTCCGATTCTAAAATATTTGTCATAGTACAAAGGTTGTAAATACCTTCCCATTGACACCATGATGTCAAATTCGTTGCCACTCTCGAACATAACCTATCTGAACTTTGGTATAAGAAACTTGTAGGCTACCTTTACCTATCCATCTTACCTCCTAACCTCACATGTAATGGACAACACAACTTTCTCAAAAGGACCTCTCATTACGTCATCATGGGTGGCATCCTCTATAAGCATGGCTTTGATGGTATTCTCTTACAGTGCCTTACGAGTTCTGAAATTCACTATACGATTAAGGAAGTTCATGATGGCATATGTGGAGGTCACTTTAGTGGTCTCGTGGTTGCTAAGCATATTCTTTACCTAGGATATTATTGGCCGACCCTTAACCATGATTGTTATGACTATGTTAAGCATTGTGTAAAATGCTAATGACATGATAATCTTCATCATACACACAGTCATGCCTTACAAGTCACCCATGACCTTTGGCCCTTCACTCAACGGGGTTTGGATCTTATCAGAGAGATCAATCCCCATTATTCCTAGAGACATCAATGGATCATCACCGCTACTAAATACTACACCAAATGGGTTAAATTCATACCTCTCATCTCCATGAAAGTCAAGAAAATATGTGAGTTTTTCAATCATCACATTATCTGTCACTTTGGCGTTCCACATCACCTCATCATTGATAACGAAAAACAATTCAAAAATAAAACCTTGTGAAAATTGTGTGCTGCCTTCGGCATTCAACTAAGTTTCTTGTCGCCTTATTATCCACAAACCAACGGCCAAGCCAAATTCACTAATAAAACCCTGAACGAAATTCTCATGAAAGTAGTCGACGATACGAGGAAAGATTGGCATACCCACATTCCTTTCGCCTTGTTGGCCTATCGTAATAGCATTCACCCTTCAACTGATACCACTTCCTTTTCTCTGGTCTACGGTACTGAGGTCATCTTACCTCTCGAACTCAAGATTCCATCTCTCCTCTTTTTTCTATAAGACATGCTAAATGACAATGAATTTCATCAACATTGTTTAGCCCAATGGAAGTTATTATATGAACATCATCTTAATGCTCTTGACCATCTCCAAATCTACCAAAAACATATCAAGCATTCTTATGAAAAATGTTTTCATTAACGAACCTTCCAAGATGGTGATCTCGTCCTAAAGGAAAATCAACATATAACCAAAGCAGAAAAATGTAAATGAGGCAAATTTTCTCCTAATTGGCTTGGACCATATATCATGACTCATACCTATGGATCAAGTGCTTATCGTTTATCATCACTTGATGGTAAACATGAACTTGAGCCCCTTAATGCCTTGCATCTCTAACCATTTTACTGTTGACTTTCATTCCTAGCTCACCTTCTGCCTCTTTTCATGCTTGTCCCTTGAGCATTATTCACTTCCCTCCTTCCATTATGCCATCCCCAATGACTAAACAAGAATCATGTTTGTACCCATCACTCTTTTACCTTCTCTTAAATATGTGTACCATGGCTTTTCACATGACATGATTCTCATGGATACTTTTCATCTTCTTTTAGATGATATCCCATGGTCATTCCACCTTGCTTTCTGAACAAGAATCCAATTCTTCTCCTTAGTCTTTTCCATGACTTAAAAGCCCTCAAATAATTTCCACATGGGATTAAACTCCTTGAGTCAAACTTCTAATAAAAAAATATGTCTCCCTCAAAAAGAACATCTTTCTCTATACATCACTTCTATAAATAGAGTGCTCCCTCGAAGGACAACTATGTAAATCCTGCTATTATATATATATATATATATATATATATATATGAAACTTACCACATTGTTCAACTTCACGAAGACCTCAAGGAGATAATTTCCTCATCCCATATAGAATTCATGCATCGATTAGTCTATTTCAAATACAAGTCAAAAGAAAACTTTTTTGTCATGGACTTTCTCATTGTGATCTTGGATCTCTTGCTAAAAGGCATGCTACCTCATACCATATAACCTAACCATTTTTCACCTCCTTGCCCTTTGCACCTTCATATCCTACTGACTCAAGGGACCTACTAAAACTATGACATTTGGTAATCATGTGACTATTCTTCACCTTTAGAATAATCAATCATGCAATATCTTTAGGGTCTTATGTTCACTAGCCTACGTAAGGTATGGTCCACCTGTTATGATCCTCACCAATCATGTGGCTCTCTTACCTCCTCTTATCTTTTAAATTCTTCATTCTGTATTGATCATCCTATACAGGACTAGACCATCGATGCTTATCTCTAGGAATTTTTCCTCTTTCACCACAATTAACTTAAAATCATGCATAACTATTTGCCCACAATTCTACCATGCCTAAAATACCTCGACTCAATCATGCCTATAACCTTCCAACCCATTCTCATACCTCCTTGCATTTTTCCCTAGCTTATGGGAGAACTACATCCTCCTGAGGTCCCTTTTCACCAAGACTATATAGGTAGCACTTCGAGGGCATGGGGCCCTTGGACGTTATCCCACCAACTCTCTACCCTCACCAATTTTACCCTATTTTCCTAATCATATTATACCCATTTTTTTCCTTTTGTATATCAACAAATGGAAGCAAGATCTCAACATAGAATAAATAATACACATATCTACCATCCATGTTTCAAACATCATCATAACATTCACCAATCATCATTTCATATTTCCACACACAATAAAAATTTGGAAATCTAAATCATCACATATATCTACATTACCATTTGTTATTTTTATCACCAATTATTAGTAATTTAAACCAAAAACTTAACTCAATCCATTCCTAAACCAAAACCTAACTCAATTCATGCCTTAACTGACTTGACTTAATCCATGACTAAACCGACCTGACTCAATCCATGCCTATGAACTAACTCAATCTATACCTAAACTGACCTGACTCCATCCATGCGTAAACTGACCTAACTCCATCCATACCTAAAACAACCTAATTCAATCCATACCTACATCCACTTGACTCAATCCATGCCTATGACCTGGCTTTATCATGCCTATAGTACTTGGTTTCCATCACATATACAAATCCTAATAGAAAGCTACATGCAACCATATATACATCATTTCATAACCACCACCATCTATATAAATAAATAATCTAAACATATGTATCCATATATATGACACTCAAATATCTTCGTCATGCATGCCAGTATATATAAAAAAATCTCAAAAACTCTCATGCACATCCTCACTATCTTCACCACACAGGCCATTATATATATCAAACATATGATGTCAAAAATAAACTAATCATACATGGAGCTCAATCGATCCCCCATCTGATATCTAAGCCTGTCTCATATGTCACCTCCTCTGCTCCTCTAGCCCAGTGTCTAGCTAACCTCTCTTTGCCTCACCCTGGTTTGGCCTTTAATGGTCCTACCCTTGGAGCTAGCCTCTATGCACTAGTGGCCTCACCCTTACCCAGTCCCTAGGCTCACCAACCCCCTGTACTCTCCACACTATGTTTGTGGGATATTATCCTCTCACTTGAGGCCTATTGTGCTTTGTGCTTGGAATATGATAGGACATATATCCTTGCTGCCATCAAGTGATCTTGATAGTACCTAACCTCTCCCATGGAATCTCTCAACCTTGCTGCATGTACTATTTATGGTGATGTCATTGGCCTCTTACCCTATCCCTACCCCTGTAGTGGTGTCATCGGCCCCAGAACTTGCACCTATACCTAGACCTGAAGGGCCGCTATCTTTTCCTGTGCAAAATCCAACAGGGCCTACAAACCTATAACCTATTCCTACACCCTGGCCAACTGGCCCTATAAACTTGTCACCTACACCTATATGGTGGCTATTTGCATGCCATCTCCATCTCCACCCTCTCCCTCTCCCCCAAGTGTGGGTACTAGTCCCTGTACTCCCTGTGCATGAAAATCGGCCACTTTCACTTGCAGAGTCTCAACCTATACCTCTAACCCTATCCCTACCCCTGTGGTGGTGCCATTGGCCTCGAAACCTGCACCTGTACCTAGGCATGAAGGGCCACTATATTTTCCTGTGTAGTGGCTAGATGGCCCTACAAAATTGTAACCTATGTTCTAGAATACAGTGGTTGGTTCATGGAAACTAACATCGGTTAATTCTTACCATTGTGAGTTTATCTTCTCAGTCTTATTACACCCATTACCCCTAATTTTCTATCCTGAATCCTTTTTGCCTCACCCAAACCTGACTTAGAGACTTCACTTTACCCTTCTAACCTCATCATTTACCACCTAACCTCTTCATTATTTGGGGACTCATTATTTTACCCATACCTCGGCCCTACCCATGCCATGACCTAGCTACTTGGACCTAGAACATTGCTATTGGCTTGTGAGCTCATGTGCTCGTTATACCTTGTGACATGGTTACCCATGTTGTTTGACCTAATGACCTTACCTTGCCTCTTACCATGAACATTTATCCTGACCCAGCCTTTGGTGTATTGGAACATACCTAAACATTCATGCACGTGACCTACATCGTGTTTCCTAACCATATCCTATACCTTGGATACCAGAATCACCTAAACCTTGTTTGGATAAACCTATCGACCTTATACAATCTAGAGTTTACATGCTCTTCAACCTAGTACTCTGCTGCAGTTTATACATGTTCATGCGTTTGACTGTTATTACCTTTGGCCTTGACCCATTACCGGAATTACTCAATTGGACCTTTACCCCCTTACCCCCGTTTTCCACCTTCCTCTTCATCACATTCACCTTTTATCAAACCACTCACCGATTCTACTTTCTACCTCATCAGTTCCTAGTAGGAGGGGGATCACCTTCACCCACACATGGGGCAACCATATCTTATTTTTGTCATCATCACTTACCAATACAAGCTATGCAAAAAAAAAGGGAAAAATGTAGACACAAAAATTAGGTCACACTCCGATTGACCCCTCATCAAATAACCAATCTAAACACACTTACCAAGCCATGGCCCCTTTTACCCCACACTATTATTAATTTAATTAATTTAATTAAATTAATCCATGATCTCACAATATTTATTATTTAGTTATCCTAATTAAGATAATTCCTACCTTGCCACCTCACCTAGAAACCTCACCTAGCCACCTCACCCCAAATCTATTCTTAGTATGTTGCCATAACTAACTAAGACCTACCTAAACCATAAATATCAAAGCCTACATCCCCTCTAACCACATTCCCACATAAAAATGGTAACTCCTACTCTTTCTCGGAGGAATAGAAAGATTTGGAAAAAATTATTGACATAATCTTCCATTTTTAGCAAACTTAGGAAATCTTTCCCTAACCAATGCAAGTTACCCCTGAACCGACGTCGGTCAACCCAGAACCATCATCAGTCACCTTTTATTCCCCTTTTGTAACCTTATTTCAAAGTTACCACATCTTCTGAGATCAAGGAAGGAGACCAGAGATGCATGCAAGTGAAACAATAATCCTTTTACACATACAACCATCCAAAGCCATCACCAGCATCAATCAGAGAGCCATTGTATTCATGGGAGCACTCTGGGAAAGCACTGCTATAGGATCATACACATATCCTCTGATCAATCACCTTCACCACTCAACCATCAGACCATCAACTAAGTAAGTATGGCCCTAATAAGTATAGTTTAGTTTAGTTAAGTAATCTCTATTACTCTTATTATTAATTTATTCTTTGCATGCTTATCGCCCCATCACCCACTTGCTTGTGAACCTAAGATCCCTTCACTCACGTCACCAACTCACCTATTCTCACATGATGTATATTTCTGAGCATACCTAAGACCTCCAAAAACCCCCCATTCACTCATCTAAACTTTATTCAACCTCAGATCACCCATACCATTTTACCTATTTTGAGTTCCTTTCACTCCGACCATACCGACGCCGGTTACCCATAACCGTCACCGGTTCTACTAAAACTGGCATTTGTCATTTTCAGCAGATGTCAGTCTCTGTGTTTTACACCTTGACCAAGACAAGACCTAACAACCACCTATCATTTGACCTATAATAACCAAAACCATTAACCCGACCTCCAAATCTGATCCTAACCTTTCTTGATAGATTAGATTTTGCTTATTGTGTTTATATGAGATGTCTACATCATATTGACTATAGTAGGACAATATTTACCATATTTCTCACATTAATTTGTTTAAAATAGTGGATTGACAGTCTTTTAGGGAGTATCACACTTTCCAAATCTGGCATACGCTAGGTAATCCACTACTATGTTGTTTAACTTTCGTCTTGTGGTCTTATTGTCTATTATAGGTAGTTCCTCCTAGCCAAAAGGAAGCTCTCACGATCAGCTATGGATCGAGAAATCAACACGCATGTAACAACCTTCAACCAAGTTTCAACAGGTATTCCTCCTTGACCTTTACCCTTATCTATTTCGTCACATTCTAAGAAACGGTCTAAGAATCAGGTGAAACAGGTAGCACCCTATCCCGCATAGTAAACTTGTGATGTGCCTCCATCATTACCAATTAAATTTTTCAAGTAGTTACCTCTTCTTAGTCATCTATTAGCTCCTACCCAGTTCCATCCCACATAAAATCTTCTTAGCTTATCTATACTCTACCTAATTAATGTTCCTACCCTATATTATATTTTTCCTACACACTTTCACGTGACTTTCCTACCTTCACCGATTTGACACAACTTACACCTACAACATGACCATTCATAACTACATTCACCCATAACCCCACCTAATTCTATCAGTGTATGCTCCTACTCTATCTACCCCTAACTCACCACGCACCCATCTATGTTATCATTCCATTCTCATTTATTTTTTCCATCTAAACCTCCTTTTTAGATCTTGGTCACTTTTTACAATGATCGAAACTGGTCACCCTGACTGGTACTGGTCACCCCTTTTATCCCACAAATGTCAGCCATTATCTGACTGAATTCATTCACTGGTTCAGTCATATGGCTGAACCCTGACATCCCTATTTTTCTAAAACTTGACCAAACTACCTATAAACCTACCCGCAACCCTCAACACCCCACCCATATTCATTTACCACCCTATTTAACCTACCTTTGGCCCTCCCCATACCCAATTTCAACATTTATCATCCAAATTTTGAAATCAAATATAAAATAATTTTTTTAAAATATTTTTTCTTTGGTTTTAATCCCAAACTACACATGATGATTGACTCCTACCTCTACTCCCCTCCATCTCCATGGTGGGATATTTGGTATCTGAACTAGTGGTCCCCCCACTCCCTCTTTGACCTCCACCATGTCTAACTCCACTACTCAGCACTCAACCAATCCACTACCTTGTCTCGATCTCATGAACTCGTCAACTGTACTCTAATCACCCAATCCCATCTAACCAAGTCAGTAAAAGCACTATTTCTATCATTTTTCTCCTCCAAAATATTCTCTCCTGTCCTTTTCCAAAATTTGAAAAGCACAAATGAATCCATATTATGTGGATTTTACTATTTTACCCCCAATCTGACTTGACTGACATCAGTTTTTTTCCCTAATGGACTGACATCATTTATCCCTTTACTGGAGTCAGCTAGCCTTGAACTAGTATCAGTCACCTTTCTAACCAACTATACCTACTTTACCCTCAATTTTTCTACCTAAAACCATTTTCTTATGACCCAAGCCTCCACCTAGCCTTATAATCCCACCTAACTACCTTATTGCCTCACACCTGATCACACTATCATTTGGGGCATGTTTTTACCTCTATTTTGGCCTTGCCTATGACCTTACCTATTTACCCAACATGACCTAAACCTATTTGACACTTGAATTTGCACTTACTCATTATACCTTGCGACGACACTAATCTTGATGTTGTTTAGCCTACAAAATTTTTATTACCTAATGTTGTGATGTTTATCTGGATGAGCCCAAACCTATTGGTTTGATGGAAATCACCTAATGCTCAATCTTACACCAATCCTAGTTTTATTTTAGGACCACATCCTCTAACTTGGATACCTAGATCACATCAACCTTGTTTGGATAAACTATCGACATTTGATGATGGAGAGTTTTTGGGCTCTTATTATTACATTCTATATGTCATCGTGCATTTGAATGCTCCCACCTATTACCAACACCTAAATTAACCCTTTCCCTCACCCAAACCCTACCTTATCTTTCTTCTTAACCTATAATTTTATCAAACTCATCACCGATTCATCCTGCTCCTTCATCAGCTCCAAGTTTGAGGGGGATCACATTACCCATACTTGGGCTAACCACTCTTGTTTCTGTCAATGTTGATTATCCATACAAGCTACGCAAGAAAAGGGGCAAATGTAAACACCAAATTTAGGTCACAAGCCCTTTAACCCATTTCGATTCATCAATTTGACACATATGCCGAGCCATGTCCCCCTTCCCCACATTGGTATTACATTAATCACCCTAATTAAATTAATCCTCAAATTATCAATTAATTTAATTATATTAATATCCATCTCACCTAACTACATCACCCTAGAACTATTCAAACCTCATTAATGGCTAAGACCAAGTCCCCACACTCCCTAACCAACTAGGACTTGTTCTAACCTTTACAATAATGACCTACAATCTCTCCAACCTCTCTCCCTGCTATATTTAGTGTTATTTCCCACTTCTTCCCCATGACTGGAACTTGAACTCACACCAAATCTAGAGAGTAATCAATACATTTTTAGCATATTTTACCATTTACCCCTAACAGACATGTCGGATTTTCCCTTGTCCGGTGGTGATTCTCTAAACCATCATCGGTTACTCGTAGAATAATAGTTTCTAACTATTTGCACGGGTTTTCAAATTAATTCGTTCACCTTAGATTTGAAATTCTAACTCTCGAGGATTCAAGCTACTAGATGATAAACCAGAGCCCATCAGACCTTAACCATCTTCCAGTCATCTCATTAATAACTACTAATCATCACATCAAAGCACATAGGCTTCTTTGCCATGGAACTAGACACATTCCCATATCTCCCATGAACACTCATCACCAATAACCATCTTTAGATCTATAGGCTAGCAGATAATTAATTCAATCTTATTTTCTAATATTTTGTTTTGATCTTAAGTCTTTCATTTACTTCTTTTATATGATCCCTATATGTCCCAAATACCACCTTTCACCTGTTTACCACTTATTTCATCAACCTGAACCATTTCACCCATCCTGGTACCTTTACCACCCTTGTTGAGCCCTATCAAAAATCACATCACGCTTCCTTACCCCATTTAACTCTCTGTGCAATCACAAAGATACCCAAAACACCCATTTTTGATATTTCTACCATATTGCCCCTACTAGTACTGGTCACCCAATCGACGTCGGTCATTTTCTAGTACCGGCATTGGTTGCCTAACTGATACTGGTCTCTATGATTGGTAACTTTTTTTATAATAGTGAGCTCATAACATCTTCCAAACAACCCAGAACCTTACTAAAATTCACCTAGAACTCACCTACAACCTTTTTTAGACCTGCAAACCCAAAACAACCTACCACCCTTCCGGATTTAATCATAACTTGATCTGTTAGATTAAATTTACTTAGTGTATTAGAACATGAGACACCTAAATCATACCATTATAATAGGATTTACCTATTTCATATTGTTTATTTCATTAAATTGTATTTGAAATTGGATTGATAGCCTTCTAGGAAGCACCTTACTTCCCAAATCTAGCTCTTGCTAGGTAATCCACCAACCTATATTGTTAATGTTATTTTTTGGTCTTGTTGTATTTCTTATAGGTTTTTCCTACTAGCCAAAGGGAATCTTTCAAAATCATCTTAGTTCAACATTCTATGCATGTACAAACCATCTACATAATCACAGGTATTCCTCCTACACCCACTGCACTCTTATTGGTTTTATTGCATTATCTCATGAAATGGTGAAACATCCCCAAGGTGCTTGTACCTTCGGTCAGATTTACATTGAACTTTCAAAGAAGGCCAACTTCCTTATGTTATTTATATCACCCTACTTAAGATTAGAGTGTGAGTCTTTCAGATAAAACACTTGAAAATCTATCAACTAACACTCAGGGCTCCATTCATCATACCTTCAGGGTTCCAAGTAATCCTTACTTGACAAGTTACAGTTTTAGTACCATCGAGTACTAACTCAGATAATTGTGTGATCTACCATGCTGGACAGGGTTCGTTCACCCCACCTTGGATAAACGATCATCATAGTCCAGGGTCTCTTAATGTTATTCATACCATGGTCCATCCATAATCACTATTTTTCAAGCCATTTTATATTCCTTTATAAGATCCCAAACATTCCTTCAGATAGATGAAATTTCATTAAAAACAGCAGTCTACAGACCACGACCATAGCTAAAACATTTTCATGTCAGACCTCTGCAGGTCACTTCATGATAGCTAATTTGATAAAGTTCAGATCTTCATAATACTAGGTCAAAATCGACATGCCTCTACACAATCTGGTATTCCGTCGACAACCATATCAGGTACCTATTTTATTGAATAATTTATTCTGAGATAAAGATCAACATTTACCACTTCATACTTAGTTACTTTTAGATTCAAATAGTATACATTAATTCTACCATGTTATCTCCTTATCTATCCTATTACTTCACGGATTTCTCTTATCCTGAATGGGGGTTGACAGGCTCCATAGTACTCAAGGAAACCCTTCTACAGCTATGACCACCTAACTTCCAATTTTATTCTAGTTTTATAGGTTTATCTAGCTTGTAGCAAGGATCATTCACTATTGTGCCCATAAGTTCCTTAGGTTTATCCATTGCACATTTGAGGTACCATAAACCCTAACAATTTTTTAGTTTTTAGAATATCATTTAGTAGCTAACTCATTACAGGCTGAATCAAAAAATGAAAAGTATAATAACAATGGGGGATGAATTACACTTCTAACCTTCCAACTTAGAGATGTGAGGTTTAAAGGATAGTCAACTATCCAAGCATGGCCAATAAATATACCTTTGGCTTAGCCTTGCATCCACCTTAATGATGGTCCAAGAAAATTTGAGATCCTTCTAAACAACTATCTGATGTTTATAATCAAGGAAACACTTGATAATTTATCAGACTTATCCTTCCTTAGGTCCACATGCATAGTGATTCACTTCATCTGTTGTCTCAATCTCTCTTGATACCTTGGCTAGAATTATTTTGAGTTTACTTACTACCTTCTTCAGTCAACCAATGAAATTTTGGCACAAAACCAACTTGTGGATCGAATCATCGTTAAAATTTCTAGTCACCTCATTATTTCTCTTTACCAAATCCTTGAAATTTAATTTGATCTGATCCTCCAGAAGAGCATCAATGTTCTCATTGAAGAACTCACAATTAATGTTATCAAACTCTTGTCAAATAGCATTCAGAGCATCCATTATTTCTACTAGTTTTTCATCCATCTTCTTTATTAAATTCTATAATACTTGGGACCTAAACTCCATAGCCTTCTAAAACTCGAACAACTTAGAGAAATCATCAATTTCTTCCTCTTGTAGAATAAAATCTGGATCCTCTTCTCTAATCTCATTCCACGTAGTCAAATTCAAGTTCAAATTATTATTATCTTTAGAGAAATCTTCATCCATTCTACGAATAGAGGTTCTTTCAGTCTGTAAATCATTATATATTTCAACAACGTATTTTCTCAAATGGTTGGCTTCTTAAAGTATGCGCTCTATCCATCCATTTATTGATCTTCCCTTCTGACGTATCTTCTCAATCTCATGATAGGAAATATCTTCTAGAGTGGAGGAAATCGTCAAAGTAGTGTTTTTTGAAAATCAGTGGACATAGTAAGTTGTGTTACCTTCCTAAACAATGCAATTATCTTTTCAACCTTTACTTTTTTCTCATCCTTAGAATCCTTGTCCTTTTCATACTTTTATAACAAATTTCCAAGAGCAGTATGCACATCTTGTTTATCTCCTTCATGTGTTTCTTTTCCTAGTGAAAATCTAGAAATTTGGTAGTCAGCTAGTGTAATGGTTTCCTTGGTTTTTCCCTCAATGGGAGTAGAAAATTATATGACTCTCTCTCTGGATTGATTCACTGATAAGGTGGAGACAATATTTACACACTTGGCCTGTATCCTTTGATTGGGTTCCAACACACTCAAATCTATAACATCTATCAGGGGCACCTATCCTTGGATGATCAGGGGATCATTTTTGAAGTTCCTTAAACATCCATAAATAGTGTCAGTGTATAAGATCATTTCAAGAGATTTCCATCAACTATGAGGATGCGACAGACAGACATCGGGAACTCTAGATATGTCGGGTTAAAGTTCAGTCAACAGGAAAGTCAACTCTAGTCAACTAGTCAATATTGGACCAATGGCACTGTGACACATGGTGAAAAGGTAAAGGGAGTTCTTTGTTGGTTTTTGATCTTCTGTCTTTGATCGTCATAAAAAAATTTCTCACCGGAACAAGAGCAACAACTTTTATTACGGAGGGGAGCCCGACTGCCATGTGGACTATGGTATTATCGCCAACATGGTGGGTCCACAAGACACCATGTGACTTGCCACCATGAATTTAATTCTTTAAATTTTCCAATCGCGAGTCGATAGGTGCTCTTATTTGTCATATATCATGTGGGTTGAATTTCATATTACTGTGTAATTCTTTGCCATACATTATTTCCAAATGTCACACACACACACACAGATATATATATATATATATATATATATATATATATATATATATTAATGTTCAAACATTACTATAACCACATAATCATCCAAACCCACATAAACCACAAACATGCTATGCTTCCACATAGAGGAGTGAAGCAATGGTAGGGGGCATGCAAATGCTAGGCGTGGAAATTCATGTGAGAATAAGGTGGGGGCGGTTATGCCCAAGTGGTGCTTTGACCACTTTAAAACCCACGTGAAAAAGCTTTAATAAGCCTTTAACATTATTTTCTCCCAAAATGTGGGATATTACCTCCTATTTTTAATACATCCACTTAGCATGCGTGGAAAATGGTGGAAGAGGACAATGTGGGGTTTTTATCCCAATTAAATATGGAAATCAGCCCACTAGGGATTTAATCCCATGTATTTTGCTATAGGTATAGGCTTGTTATCTCATTTTCAGTGATTCCGGCTAAAATTGAGATAACCATAGAAATTTTTTGACAAAACCTCCTAAAAATTCCCTTTGAAGGAGATATTAAGGTTTTCAAGTTTCCATCACATGCAAACATGTCTTTTACATGCTTCATGTTGAGTGTCTTCCGAAACCCAAAACCCAATTACATGCTAGTGTATCAGGTTTTCGGAACCTAGGAGAATCAAAACATACCTTACAAAAAACATGTTACATGTTGTTTGATTCCCGAAACCCGAAACCTGAAATGATCCTCCTTATCGAGTTTTTGGAACCCGATAACATCAAGACATGTATTTTACATGCTTTATGTCAGTTGGTTCCTGAAACCTGATTTGTTAAGAAAAACTTTTTTTCAAGTTTTCGGAAGTACTAAGCATGATGACATGGCATTAACTCCAAGTTGTTGATTAGTTCGCACACGTGTCAGAGAAGGTGTAATAAATGCTAGGGTTTTATAAATACCCTAATTTTACATGTCATTTCTACCTGAAATATTTTTGTTGTGTGGATTTTTTGTACATGCTCCATTGACCTCCAAACCTGACTGAACTTCTCAACCGATTTTGTGATTTGTCTTTGATCATTTTTTTAATTTCTTGAAGGTATTTTTCTCTTCTTATCATTTTGTGATATTTGGGTTTATGTTTGAAGTGTTCTTTTGGTGTTTTTCCTCTTTGATTTTTCTTGCCTCTGGGTTTAGGGTTTAGGGTTGTTTGAAAACTCATCCTGGGTGTTTCCTTATTTTCTTCCATGGGTATAATCTCATAGTTTTTGAGAATAATCTATAAAACCTAACTTATAAGCTTGGAGGAAATTTTACCTGTTCTGACACCTCAAAAACCTGACACCTTTTTATTGGGTTTTATAGGGTGTCTGACACTGTTTGGTTTCCGTAGTGTATTAAGTTTTTCAAAGTGCTTAGCATCATCCAAATTCTACATTTGTTAGGTTTCTTAGAGTGTTTGACATCTTCCAACTTCCGCAGAGTGTCGGGTTCTTTAGGGTGCTCAACATCTCCTGATTTCTACCTTTGTCTCAGGTTTCACGAAGTGTCTGACACAACCTAGTTTCTGATATACTCTACAGTGGGTCAGGTTTCACGAAGTGTCTGACAGGTCTCAAATCCCGGTTAGTGTGGTGGATCTGTGGGGTTGTTCAGCAAGCTTCCAAGTCTGATTGTTCAAACAAGAGCTATCTAGGCATTGTTTCTTGAGGAATTCTCATGTTGGATCCTGGATCATCTAGGGATAAGTTAGAAATTTTAGGAAAGATGAAATACACGTATTGGAAAATGGAATCCCCTTCCTACATAGATTGCAATTACGACATCTGAGATACGGAGCTTGGTAACATTGACATGGAAGACTTTTGGAACAAAACCAAGGACTCTTCTCAAATTCCCTGGATGAAGTCAATAACCAACAGTGGCCTCCCTCTAGTAGTAGGATTCCCAATGTCTGCTCAATGCCCCGAGTTTATTTTGGCCTATGCTTCCAATTATGACTCAAATTCCCGCTCAGTGAAAAACTAGGCAGGAGAAACCATAGTGAAGTTGGACGGGGGTTACTTTGATGACCTCTTAAGATTACCCAACTTTAAGGAATATGTTGATGTAGATATTAAGTCTACATAGAAATCCTGGGAAAAAGATAAAGCAGATCGCATCAGGCAAGTGAATAAAAATTTCTTAATCAAGGCCAAGCCAACCATCTCTAGGTTTCCCAAGTTTGTCCCTAGGAGTGATTTCATCCTTGAAATCAGTGACATCATCACCCTGTTGAGTTGACTATTTTGACTCCCTGAGTCAAGAGACTTTCACGGGTGGATGTATCAATTCATGGTCCTTATAAAGAAGAATAAACAAGGGATTGATTGGAGTAGTCTTATAAGTAATGAGATTGATTCCCAGATGAAGATAGTCTTGACTACTAACAAGTTTTATATGTCATCATATATAACATATGTAGCAGCCAGTATGAGGAATTATCAAGGGTTGGATGCTAAGGGAAGTGAGTCAACCGAATATATATATCGGTATCTCCCTCAATTGACAATGAAGGGGTCTAAAAGGATCAATTCAAAAGAGTGAATGACATCTTCTTTTATGAGAACATCTACATGATAAACCCTAATTTAAGAAATAGAAGAGTCTCAGATGAGGCATCTGATGAAGTATCAAAATGGGGTTGTATCTTCTTGTAGTTCAAGAATTTCACATACCTTCAGGTGGTCATGTACCCGGGTGATCCTTTCTGATTTCCCAGATTCCCAGGTGATAAGCTGATCCTAATGGAGTTGGTAAGACAATTGTTGGATTTCCATAAATTCCAACAGAGTAAACACAAGGCTTCCATATCCTTCCCTATCTCCATCGGAAGGTAAACGTGCTCGATAGTGGTTAAAGCTAAGAACGTGGTGCATGAGCTTAAGGACAAGTTGAAGAAGCACATGAAGCATAGAGATGGATTTGATTTCTGAGGAGTCCTTAAATCGTATGGGAATTTATATCTATGTGTGGCCAACATAGAAGATATTTGGCTTGATCTTTGGGATGAAGTTTCCATCTGAAGAAAGGACAATAGCAGGTTAAAAATTGAAGAAATCTAGATGATGGATTTATCTGACATCCCAAAGGGCACCATGGATAATGAGAGTGTCCTTGACGCCTTGTATGATGGGTTAAATGAAGACCGATATGTATTCCCATCCATTGATTGGTCCATCGTTGAGAAAGCTTCTATTGTGGGGAGAGCTACTCAAATTCTTTCCCATACAAAGGCGTGGATTGTGTATTGGGGAATGAGTTATAAAGAAGGAAGTTTTTCAAAACTAGATACTTTGGAAGAGGGACCCTCCAAGGGAAGAAAGGAAAAGGATAAGAATCCTTCCAAGAGGCCAATAAAGGTTAAGTTTGTTAGAAAGGGAGAAGATCAAGTAACTACAATAGTGGCCACTCTCCAAAAAATATTTGAGGTTCTTGATTCACATCCACAACTAGAACAAGGAAATATTCCTGTAGGAGAATACATTGTTCAACCTTCCATTCCACTTTTGGTTGAAAGTTCATCTGAGGTAAGTCTTCCTATTATCTCCCAAGCTCTAATTTCAGAATCATTACCTCCTCCTATTCAGCCTTCCTTGCCTCAGATTTCTTCATCAAGTTCCTCAACCATGGCTAATATCTTCTCTGGCCTCTCACCTCTTCCCACTGGACTTCAGTTAACCATGGATATGCCTCCTCCTTCTGTTCCTTCATTCCCTGAGTCCATTATCATAGACACTACACTTGCAGTGGTAACCACTCCACATGATAACCTTCCTCCACCAGAGGATGTGACCGTAACACCTACAATGGGAACAACATCTTCCAATACACCTCAATGGTTAATAGATCAGACTCCGAGGAAGAGGAAGGTGGTAGTTCCATTACCAACCTTTGATTTTAGTTCCCTCAAGGTCACTCCTACCAAGTCAGCCAAGAAACCTATAACAGTTTCAAGGATTTCAGTGGATGCCTCAGGTCATAAATTTGTAGAAATTACTACTCCTATGGCTGATAAAACCAAGGATGATATAATGGTCACAGATTATCAAATGACAAGGGTTGATCTAGGGAAAGTAACAACAGAGGGAGCACAACAGGATGCATAAGATGCCATGAATGTGTTGTGTCAGAAGCTAAAGGAAACTAAGGCAAACAGAGATGAGTTAAAAGAGAAAGTACAACAACTAACAGAAGTACTACTCAACCTCTCAAAGCCTCCTTAGTCAACACCATCATCCTCTACTCCTATCAGGTTCTATTTCTCATCGGTACCCATGATCGAGAGGATTAATGAGAAGGGGATAACAGTCAATGAATGGATCTAAAGGTTTCTCTTGCAAGGAAAGGAAGTCATTGAGGACACTGTGGAAGTCTACAAATCCTTGGAGGATATAAAGAAGGATGGAGATAAAATGGACGATGAATTTTCAAAAGAAGTCAGGAACCTAGAGTTAACTTTTTAAGCTCTCCAAACATTAAAACAGGTTCCATCCTGCATCTTGGTTGAAGAAGGAATCATTACACATGGGGAAAAAAAATTTCAACTAACCAAAGCCATTAGATTTAGAATAAAGATTCTCAATGAAGCTTGCAGAAAATTGAGGAAATCAAGAGATCAATTGGTCGATGGCACGAATGACATAGAAGATGAGCTAGTCAAGATCTGCGCTAAGGTGTTGAGTGAAATCCATGTATACTTCTTGTTGATGATCTTTACAAGAAGATCCAAGAATCAATTCAACATGAACCAACTTATGGATTTGGCTTGGAAATTATTGACAGGTTTGTGAAAATTGAACATTCTTTGGAAACTCTGAGGAAACTCAACAAGAGACTGAAAAATATTCCTAGAAATGTTAGTGATACTCAGGAAACATGTGAAGCTATGAGTGATCATTCCACCGTGCCTGATGAAAATGAGATGCAGGGTATAATCTGAAAGTTCTAAGAATTTCGGGACAAGTATGCTTTGTTGGAGGAAGATAAAGATGATGAAACATAATAGGCACAATGTTGCATGTCATTTCAATCCTGAAATTGACATGTCTTTTTAATTTTTGTTTCATCACATAGGAAGCAAATTTTGACTTGGTCTCCTGCGTGAGAGTCAAGAAAAGTAGGACTCTCATTAAAAATACTATTTTCTAGGATTTATCCTATTTTCTCTAAACTCCTTTTATTATAAATAAGGGACGCTTATGCATTCCAAAGGGTTGTGATTTTTGGAATATTGAGATCTATTGTGAAGAAGAAATACTTTGTGTTTTCTTTTAATCATTTGAGGAATAGGAGCTAATACTATTTTGCAAACTTTGTGTTGTGAGATGTATCTTTCTTAAGATATTATTCTTATGTTCATAATCTTAAGTTGTTCTTTGTTTAGCATCTTGATTGTTCTAATCATTTCAAACATTACATTTGTTGTCTAAAAATGTGTCTGATTATTTTGTGATCTGCATTTGCTCGAAAGAAAGTGCATTCCCCTCATTTCCTTTCCATGTGTCTTCCATAATAATAATAATTTCCTTTTTGATCCATTTCATTTTGAAAGAGCAATATCTTCACTTAATATGGATATGGATTTTGGGATTTTATCCCAACCCCAATCGTTAGATTAGTGTGGATACTATACATATTGTTTCTGCTGTGTTTTAGATTAGTAATAAACAAGCAACCTCATCTATCTTTGAGGAGGGATTTAATCCCATGTAATGTGGTTGAACCTCATATTTTGGCTTGACAAAATATCCAACCAACATTTTTTTGGTGACTCCACTAGGGATGTATGGATTGATAAGACTAAGCTTATCCTTTTGGTGTCTGGTGACTCTGTATTTCCCTTATTTTCAAGAAGATCCATTTTCCAGTTCAAGATGGCTAGGAAGATCTTCACTTGGTCAAGCTGAGCCAGGGGTGAAACTGATTCGTTCTTTGATCTACTTCAACAACATAATTTCAGGATTTTACCCAACAATGTTACATCTAGTCGAGAAAGAAGTTATTCACCCATCCGAAGGACTCAGATTCCTCAAGAATAAGAAGTTTTTTCAACTTTTCATGCATCATTCTTGTCGGATATTCATATTCCTATACGTACTTCATTTAGAAGAAAGACAACACAACCTATGCCTTGGGGCACAACTATTGGTCCTCTTTCCCTTACTCCACCATTACACGACCTACCTCATGGATCATGGAAGAATATTCCTAAGTTCAACGGTGATGGAAAACAAAATCCTAATGAACACATTGCCTCATTCTTTGTTGCATGCAGTGTTCTTGGGTTTGCTCACAAAGATATCTCTATTTGACTCTTCGTTGAAACATTGCATGGTGTAATAACATAATGGTTTTACCATCTCCTAAATGCATGCATTACCAATTGGGCTACCATGAGATATTTATTTGAAGCAAGGTTAAAACTAGATGAAGATTCTCATGCCTTGTTAGCACAACTTACACACATGAAGGAGTCTTACGAACCCATGCGGTCCTTCATATCCAATTTCAACAATCTAATCTATAAGATTTCAGACCTAGCTATTCTTAGTCTTGAAAATCAGAAGTGTTTCTTCATCAACGCTCATCCCCCTAATGTAAGTTTCTTGTTGATAATATCTGTTATCCCTGATTTGGCCACTGCTCAAGCTACAACCACTGAAATAGAAGACAATCTTATTCTGGCCAGAAAGATCAGAAAAGAATCATCTAAACCTAAAAATTAGAGTTCTTCTCAAAGTACTACTAATTTCATGATTTAAAAGATGACCAATGACTTGTTTGCTGTAAAGAATAAAATGTCTCAACAAGCAATCGACATTCCTTATCGGGGTATTCCTAGATAGAATTTCAACAATGCCAACAATGCTCCTGCAAGAGATAGGAATTGGTTGATCGCTGCTCCCACTAGGCTGGCCATTGAAGCTCCTTCTATCAATAAAGTAGTTGAAATAGTTGATGAGGATGAGGAACCAAAAGATCACGACTCTCATGAATCCTTCGAAGCTTCAGGATATGGTGACAAGTATTTTAATGATTCAGCTGGTGACTCCAACATTGGTTATTTGGAATACGAGAAAGATGAAGATGAGCATGATGGACAATCATTTGCAATTTTCACTCAATCCCAATCTTAGAACCCTAGAAATATGGTCGAAAGCTCCAAGGATAAAAGTAAGGAAGCTCCTATAGTTATGGCTAAAAGAGGATCTCCCATCTCATCACAAATTGAAAAGGAGATAATAAAAAAGGTAAATTCACCTTCCAACTCTCTTTCTCCTACTTTCAAGGCTAGTACCTTAGCTTAGACCAATGTCACAAAAACTAAGCCCTTCATCATTCCTTCATATACCACTTTTGACATCATTTATCACACAAAGAAAACCAAAATCCAAATGTCAGAAGTTGAATACCTTCAGTCCAACCCTGAGAAATTTGAGAAACTTGCCAAATTCATTGGAAGTAAGGCTATTATTCCTTCATCCTCAAAAGGAATTTTGCCTAGCCCCACTCAGCCTTTATCTCAGAGTAATATGACCTCTACTGCTTCCTCTGGAAAGATTGAACCATTTTCTTTTTCTTTACTTATAAACGGTTTCAAACTCAGCAATTACATAATTTACTCAGGAGCCTCTAATAACATAATGCCTATAAAATTATCTCATGCTCTTGTAATCACACTAACTAAATCTTATGGGTGGTGTTACTCCATGGAAACTAAACAAGTCCCCTTGATTGGCCAAATCAAGGATGCATAGTTTGTATTTGTTGCATTTCTGAAAAAGAGAGTAAAAATGACTATCCTAGTTGCTGATATCTCGGCTGCTTATGGGATTCTTTTGGGAAGAGGATTTTGTAAAGATCTTGGAGGAGAAATCAACATGGATTGGACCAAAGATAAAATTCCAGTAAATGGAGTTCCTTGTGTCCTTCACCCCGAAGCACAAGCAAAGTACCTAGTTACTAAATTAGATGATCCTAAGGCTCAAATTCTCTTTGAAGATGCAAGCTTGGGTAATATTTCCTAACATCTAAGGTTCCCTCTGTAGAAGTGAAAGAAGAAGATCCTAACACTTTTTGGACCCTTGAGTTCGATGGGAGCTGTTCAACTGTTGGATTAGGTGCCGGCGTAGTTCTTATATCTCTAGATTTTGAGATCTTTCCCTTTTCTTTCAAGTTGTAGTTTGATAATACTAATAACACAACTGACTATGAAGCTTTGTTATTAGGATTAGAAATGGCAAGAAAAAAAGGAATCTGAAATCTCAAAGTATAGGGAGATGCCAAGTTGATTGTGAATCAAGTAAAGGGAATTTATCAGGTACAAAATGACCATCTAAAACATTACAGAAACAAGGTTTAGGACAACATAAAATGCTTTGACGTTTTTTCCATTAAAGAAGTATTAAGGGATTACAATGATAAAGTTGATTCCTTAGCTATTTCTACATCTCTTCTTCTTCCTCACCCACAGTTGAAATAGGACACATATACCATTGAGATTGTGTATCATCCAAGTGTTCTAGATAACTCAACTCATTGGAAAGTGCTTAATGATGACCAATAAGTATTGTCTTTTCTAGAGAAATCTAATAACTTTAGTGAAATTTATTTTGAAGGATTAGAATTTGCTTTTCGTGAGTCTGTCTTGAATTCATATCAAGAAATTGATGGTGAATTCATCTAGCTTAAAGGCAATAAGATTCTAAAGGGATTAGTTTCTTTGGAAGGTATATTTGACAAGCATGACCGGTTCATTCAGTGTAAAAGGAAAGATGAAGGTGATTCCTCGTCTGAGGTAGATCAAGTTAACCTGGGCTCCACCGATTAACCATGGATGGTAAAAATTGGTAAATGTTGTTCTCTAGAGGAAAAATAAATATTCTCTTCACTATTGAAGAGATATATAGACATCGTATCATGGTCATATGTGGATCTAAAGTCTTTTAAGCCTAAGGATGTACAACATAGCATTCCTTTGAAGCCTGAAATTAAACCCTATAGGTGGAAGTAGAGACATTACAACCCAAAGATCTCAAGGAATATTCTTACAAAAATTTAGAAAATGTTAGACGCAAGGATTATCTTTCTGATCCATCATTCCACCTAGGTTGCAAACATTATCCCTGCAAGAAAGAAGAATGGTGAAATCTAGATTTGTGTTGACTTCTGGAATCTCAACCAGTCTTCATTAAAGGAAAATTATCCATTTCCCATCATGGACCAGGTATTATATACTGTTACTGGAGCATAAATGTTATCCATGCTTGATGGATTTTTTGGGTATAGTCAGGTTGAGGTAGTTGTTGAAGATCAACATAAAACTACGTTCACCACTCCATGGGGAACCTTTGCTTACAAGAGAATGCCTTTTGGTTTGATTAACGTTGGAGCCATGTTTCAAAGGGATATGGACTTAGCTTTCATATATTTAATGGGCAAGGTCATAGTTGTGTATTTGGATGACTTGATGATCTTCTCTAAAAACTGAAGTGATCATTATGATCACCTAGAACGGGTACTATTAAGGTGCAGGCATTATGGGATTTCATTAAATCCTGAAAAATACATGTTCGGAGTGACAAAAGGAAAGTTACTGGGTCATATTGTGACTAGAGAAGGAACTAAGATCGACCCAGAGAAGGTGAAGGCCATTCAAATCCTTACCCTATCCACAAGAAAAATTGGGGTGCACTCCATTTTTCAGGAAGGTTAATTTCATACGAAGATTTGTTTTTCTAATTTTGCAGATAAAACCAAGGATATCCTTGGAATGATTAAGGATAAAACTCCATTTCGATGGATCATTGAAGGGAAGCTTGTGTTTAAAGAAGTCAAATGGGTAATTTCTCATGCTCTTATTCTAGTATTCCCAGACTTCAAGAAATATTTCATCATGTACAGCTATGCTTCCACACATACAGTATCGGCCATCCTGATACAGGAAAACAAAGAAGGAATTGAAGCCCCCATTGCTTTCATGAGCTTCCCACTAAAGGAACATGAACTGTAGATGTCACAGATTGAAAAGCATGCTTATGCAGTGGTGAGAGTGGTGAAACATTTCAAGTATTATGTCTTCAGTTCCCACACTCTCGTTCTAGTTCTTGACACCACAGTTAAATCCATTCTGATCCAACAAGAGTTAGGTAGTCAATATGGTAACTAGATAGCCAAAGTATAGGAGTATGGCTTAGACATCAGACCTACCAAGTTGGTGTGAGGCAGAGGCTTGTGCCAATTAATTGCAGAAAACAATGCTGAGACAGAGTGCGAAGAAACTAAAGGTACTTCTTCAGAATTGCCCAAAGTGCTTTTTGTAAGCATGACTGATGAATGGTACACATATATCACTTTATTTTTAACCTATGGTGAGTTTCCCCCACATTTAAGCCAAAAAAAAGAGGATAGTTAAACTCAGATATACCAGATACATTCTGTGGGACAATGGTATATATAAGAAAGGTATCAATAGTGTATTCCTGCGCTGTGTTGACAAGTCTCAGTAGATAAGGTTGCTAGAGTCCTTCCACAATCTAGCATGTGGGGGAAATTTATCTTCTTCTATAACATCTTACAAGATCTTACGAGCCAGGTACTATTGGCCTACTCTCTTTTGAGATTCAGCTGAATGGGTGGCCAAGTGTAAAGCTTGTCAACATTTTGTTGGTCATCCTAAGATGACAGCTCTTCCCTTAAAGCCCATGGTGATTGAAGAACCTTTTCACTAATGGGGAATTTATTTCATTGGAATATTGAACCCTACCTCTATTAACAATCATAATTATGTCCTCACTACCATAGACTATTTCACCAAGTGGCTGGAAGCTGCTCCAATCAAATAGGCTACCTCCGAAGTTGTTTGTAATTTTCTCAATGAAAATAGAATTGTTAGATTTGATGTACCTCACAAGATTGTTGCCTAAAACACCTCCAGTTTCTCATCCCATGAGTTGAAAGAATTTTGTTATGGATTTGGGATCACATTGGCTCATTCATCCGATTACTACCCTTAAGGCAATGGTCAGGCTGAATCGAGCAACAAAAACCTGGTGACCATAATCAGAAAGTTGGTTGATGAGAATCAGAGGACATGGCACAAAGAATTGTATGATGCATTATGGGATGATAAAATTACTCCTAAACGAGCTATTGGAATGTCCCCATTCTAGGTGCTATATGGAATTGACGCTGAGATACCTATCTCTATAGAATTTCCAGCCTTATAGTCAGCTAAAGCAATTGGGGATGAAAATTTTCAAAGTTCTATTGAGAAAAGGATAATGTACCTAGCCAGGATGGAAGAAGAATGGAACAAGGTGGTGGATCACATCACAGACCATCAGATCAAAGTCAAAAGAATATTTGACAAGAAATCAAAGCAATGTGATTTCCAGGTCAGATATCTAGTACTTCTCTTTGACAAGAGAAGAGAACAGAAAGGGATGCATGGCAAGTTTGACTCCTTATGGAAAGGTCCTTTCAAAATATATCAGATGAATAGTGAAAATAGCTTCTATCCATCATACCTTGGTGGAGATTTTCTCCATCTACCATTCAGTGGCCAACATTTTAAGATGTTCCACCAGTAATGCAAGATGCTCTCTTGCATTGTATCATAATTTTTTTTTATTGTATGTTTTCTTTCTTTCTTTCTTTGTTTCTTTGTTTTTGGTTTGTCTTCTTCTGAATCCATAGCCCAATGGATAAAGATTTTGATATGATTTCTCTTCCTTTGATGTCTCAAAGAAAGTCCCAAACTGGAGCCAGCTGTTATCTTGTTTTCAGTGATTCTAGCTAAAATTGAGATAACAATAGAATTTTTTTGAAAAAACATCCTAAAAATGCCCTTTGAAGGATATTTTCAGGTTTTTGAGTTTCCATCACATGCAAACATGTCTTTTACATGCTTCATGTGGAGTGTCTTCCAAAACATGAAACCTGATTACATGCCAGTGTATCAGCTTTTCAGAACCCGGGAGAATTAGAACATACCTTACAAAAAAACATGTTACATGTTGCTTGATTCTTGAAACCCGAAAGCCGAAATGATCCTTTGTATTGGGTTTTTCGGAACCTGATAGCATCTAGACATGTCTTTTACATGCTTCATGTTGGTTGGTTCCCAAAACCTGATTTTTTAAGAAAACCTTTGTTACGGGTTTTTGGAAGTACTAAGCATGATGACATGGCATTAACTTTGAGTTGTCGGTTAGTTGGCACACATGTCAGAGGAGGTGTAATAAATGCTAGGGTTTATAAATAGCCCAATTTTACACATCATTTCTACTTGACATATTTTTGTTGCGTGGATTTTTCGTACATGCTCCATCAACCTCTAAACCCAACTAAACTTCTCGATCAATTTCATGATTCATCTTTGATCATTTTTCAAATTTCTTGAACATATTTTTCTCTTCTTATCATTTTGTGATCTTTGGGTTTATGTTTGAAGTGTTCTTTCAACATTTTTCCTCTTTGATTTTTATTTCCTATGGGTTTAGGGTTTAGGGTTGTTTTCTTCATTTTCTATTGAATTTCCATGAAACCCCTTGTTTAAAAACTCATCCTGAGTGTTTTCTTATTTTCTTCCAGGGGTACACTCTCATATTTTTTTAGAATAATCTATAAAACCTAACTTACAAGCTTGAGGGAAATTTTACCTGTTCTGACTTCCCAAGAACCTGACACCTTTGTTTCAGGTTTTACAGGGTGTCTGACAATATTTGCTTTCTGCAGTGTATTAGATTTTACAAAGTGCTCAACATCATCTAACTTCTGCTTGTCTCAGGTTTCTCAGATTGTTTGACATCTTCCAACTTCCACAGAGTGTTGGGTTCTACAGGGTGCTCAACATCTCCTGATTTCCACCTTTGTGTCAGGTTACATGAAGTTTCTGACACAACCTGGTTTCTGATATACTCTATAGTGTGTCAGGTGTCATGAAGTGTCTGACAGGTCTGAAAGCCCGGTTAGTGTGGCAGATCTATGGGGTTATTTAGCAAGCTTCCAAGTCCGATTGTTTAAACAGGAGCTATCTAGGCATTATTTCTTTAGGACTTCTCATGTTGGATCCTGGATCATCTAAGGATAAGGCAGAAAGGTCAAGAAAGATGAAATACAAGTACTAGAAAATGGAATCCCCTTCCTACATAGATTACAATTACGACATCTGAGATACGGAGCTTGGTAACATTGACATGGAAGACTTTTGGAACAAAACCAAGGACTCTTCTCAAATTCCCTGGATGAAGTCAATAACCAACAGTGGCCTCCCTCTAGTAGTAGGATTCCCAATGTCTACTCAATGCCCCGAGTTTATTTTGGCCTATGCTTCCAATTATGACTCAAATTCCCGCTCAGTGAAAAACTAGGCAGGAGAAACCATAGTGAAGTTGGATGGGGGTTACTTTGATGACCTCTTAAGATTACCCAACTTTAAGGAATATGTCGATGTAGATATTAAGTCTGCATAGAAATCCTGGGAAAAAGATAAAGAAGATTGCATCAAGCATGTGAATAAAAATTTCTTAATCAAGGCCAAGCCAGCCATCTCTAGGTTTCCCAAGTTTGTCCCTAGGAGTGATTTCATCCTTGAAATTAGTGACATCATCACCCTGTTGAGTTGAGTATTTTGACTCCCTGAGTCAAGAGACTTTCATAGGTGGATGTATCAATTCATGGTCCTTATAAAGAAGAACAAACAAGGGATTGATTGGAGTAGTCTTATAAGTAATGAGATTAATTCCCAAATGAAGACAGTCTTGACTACTAATAGTGGCCTCCCTCTTGAAGTAGGATTCCCAATGTCTTCACAATGCCCCAAGTTCATTTTGGCCTGTGCTTCCAATTATGACTTAGATTCCCGCTCAGTGAAAAATCAGGTAGGACAAACCATAGTGAAGTTAGACGGGGGTTACTTTGATGACCTCTTAAGATTACCCAAATTTTAGGAACATGTTGATGTAGATCTTAAATCAACACAAAAATCCTGGGACAAAGATCACTAAGATTGCATCAGGCATGTGAATAAAAAGTTCTTGATCAAGGCCAAGTCAACAGTCTCTAGGTTTCCTAAGTTTGTCTCCAGGAGTGATTTCATCCTTGAAATCAGTGACATCATCACCCTATTCAGTCGAGTATTTGAAATCCCTAAGTCAAGAGACTTTAACAGGTGGATGTATTAATTCATGGTCATTATAAAGAAGAACAAACATGGGATTGATTGGAGTAGTCTTATAAGTAATGAGGCTGATTCCTAGATGAAGACAGTCTTCACTACTGGCAAGTTTTATATGTCGTCATATGTCACCTATGTAGCAGTCGGCATGATGAATTATCGAGGGTTGGACACTGAGGGAAGTAAGTCAACTGAACATATATATCGGTATTTTCCTCAACTGATAATGAAGGGTTCTGAGGATCAATTCAAGAGAGTGAATGATGCCTTCTTTTATGAGAACATCTGCATGTTGAACCCTGATTTAAGAAAGAGAAGAGTCTCTGATGAGGCATGGGCTGAAGTATGAAAATGGGGTTGTATCTTCTTGCAGTTCAAGAAGTTCACATACCTTCAGGTGGTCATGTACCCCGGTGATCCTTTCTAATTTCCTAGATTCCCAGGTGATAAGCTGATCCTAATGGAGTTGGTAAGACAATTGTTAGATTTCCACAAATTCCAATAAAGTAAACACAAGGCTTCCATATCCTTCCCTATCTCCATCAGAAGGTACACATGTTTGATAGTGGTTAAAGCTAAGAACGTGGTGCATGAGCTTCAGAACAAGTTGAAGATGCACATGAAGCATAGAGATGGATTTGATTTCTGAGGAGTCCTTAAATTGTATAGGACTTTATATCTACATGTGCCCAACATAGAAGATATTTGGGTTGATCTTCAGGATGAATTTTCCATCTAAAGAAAGGACAATAGCAGGTTAAAAATTCAAGAAATCCAAATGAAGAATTTATCAGACATCCCAAAGGGAACTATGGATAACGAGAGTGTCCTTGATGCCTCGTATGATGGGTTAAATGAAGACTGATATGTATTCCTAGCCATTGATTGGTCCATCACTGAGAAATCTTCTATTATAGGGAGAGCTGCTCAAATTCTTGACCGTACTAAGGCGTGGCTCGTTTATTAGGGAATGAGTTATAAAGAAGGGAGTTTTTCAAGACTAGGTACTTTGGAAGTGTTACCCTCCAAGGGAAAAAAGGAAAAGGATAAGAATCCTTCCAAGACGCCAATAAAGGTTAAGTTTATCAGAAAGGGAGAAGATCAAGTAACTACACTAGTAGCCACTCTCCCACAAATAGTTGAGGTTCTTGATTCACCTCCATAACCAGAAAAAGGAAATCCTCCTTCAGGAGAAGAGATTTCATTCTTTCATTCCTCTTTTGGTTGACAGTTCATCTGAGGTAAGTCTTCCTATTATCTCTCAAGCTCTAATTTCAGAATCATTGCCTCCTCCTATTCAGCCTTACTTGCCTCAGATTTCTTCACCAAGTTCCTCAGCCATGGCTAATACCTTCTCTAGCCTCTCACCTCTTCCCACTAAACCTCATTTAACCATGGATATGCCTTATCCTTCTGCGCCTTCATTCCCTGAGTCTATTGTCACATACACTACACTTGCAGTGGTCACCACTCCACAAGCTAATGTTCCTCCACCTGAGGATGTGACCGTAAAACCTACAATGGGAGAAAATTATTCCAATACACCTCAATGGTTAATAGATAATACTCTGAGGAAGAGGAAGGTGGTAGTTCCATTACCACCCTTTGATTTTAGTTCCCTCAAGGCCACTCCTACCAAGTCAACCAAGAAACCCATAACAGTTTCAAGGATTTCAATGGATGCCTTAGGGCATAAATTTACAGAAATTGCTTCTCCTACGGCTAATAAAACCAAGGATGATATAATGGTCATAGATTATCAAATAAAAAGGGTTGATATAGGGAAAGTAACAATGGAGGGATCACAGCATGATGCACAGGATGCCATGAATGTGTTGTGCCATAAGCTAAAGGAAACTAAGGAAAATAGAGATGAGTTAAAAGAGAAAGTACATCAGCTGACAGAAGTAATACTCAAGATCTCAAAGCCTTCTGAGTCAACACCATCATCCTCTACTCCTATCAGGTTCGTTTTCTCATCGGCACCCATGATCAAGAGGATTAATGAGAAGGGGAGAACAGTCGATGAATGGATCCAAAGGCTGATCTTGCAAGGAAAATAATTCATTAAGGACATTGTGGAAGTCTTCAAATCCTTGGAGGATATAAAGAATGATGGAGATAAAATGAATGATGAATTTTCAGAAAAATTCGGGAACCTATTGTTAAATTTTAAAGATCTCCAAATGTTAAAAAAGGTTACATCCCGCATCTTGGTCAAAGAAGGCATCATTCCACATGGGGACAAAAATTTTCAACTAACGAAAGCCATTAGATTCAGAATAAATATTCTCAGTGAAGATTTCATCAAATTGAGGGAATTAAGAGATCAATTGGTTGATGGCACGAATGACATAGAAGAAGAGCTAGTCAAGATCTATGCTAAGGTGTTGAGTGAAAGCTTGGGTATTCTTCCTATTGATGATCTTTACAAGAAGATCCAAGAATCAATTCAACATGAACCAACTTATGGATTCAAATTGGAAATAATTGACAGGTTTGTGAAAATTGAACATTCTTTGGAAAGCCTAAGGAAACTAGACAAGAGACTGAAAAAGCTTCCTGGAAATGCTAGTGATACTCAAGAAACATGTGAATTTCTAAGTGATCATTCCACCGTGCTTGATGAAAATGAGATGCAGGGTATAATCCAAAAGTTCCAATAATTTTGAGACAAGCATGCTTTGTTAGAGGAAGATAAAGATGATGAAACAAAATAGGCACAATGTTGCATGTCATTTCAATCCTGAAATCGAAATGTCTTTTTCATTTTTGTTTCGTCACATAGGAAGAAAATTTTTACTTGGTCTCCTGCGTGAGAGTCAAGCAAAGTAGGAATCTCATTAAAAAGAATATTTTCTAGGATTTATCCTATTTTCTCTCAACTTCTTTTATTATAAATAAGGGATGCTTATGCATTCCAAAGGGTTGTGATTTTTAGAATATTGAGATCTATTGTGAAGAAGAAATACTTTGTGTTTTCTTTTAATCATTTGAGGAATAGGAGTTGATGCTATTTTGCAAAATTTGTGTTGTGAGATGTATCTTTCTTAATATATTGTTCTTATGTTCATAATCTTAAGTTTTTCTTGTGTTGTGAGATGCAGATTATGTTCTTATGTTCATAATCATAATCTTAAGTTAACATCTTGATTGTTATAATCATTTTAAACATTACATTTGTTGTCTAAAAATGTGTATGATTATTTCATGATCTACATTTTCTCGAAAGAAAGTACGTTCCCCTCATTTCCTTTCCATTATGTTTCTTTGATAATAATAATAATTTCCTTTCCGATCCATTTCATTTCGAAAGAGCAATATCTTCACTTATTATGGATATGGATATCAAGATTCTATCCCAACCCCAATGGTTAGATTAGTGTGAATACTATATATATTGTTTCTGTTTTGTTTTAGATCAGTAATAAACAGGAAGCCTCACCTGTCTTTGAGGAAGGATTTAATCCCATGCACTGTGGTTCAACCTCGTATTTTGGCTTGACAAAATATCCAATCAACAAGGATAATATTAGCCTAAGGATAATTTTTAATCCATTATTTTGGGGCCCTAATTTTTATATAAATAGGGAACCCATTCCTTTGTAATGGACACACACAAATGCAATGGAAAAGCTCCTTCCTAGAGCTCAAAAGGGTGGAGAGCGAGCCAAGAGGAGAGTTAGTTTCCATGTGCATAGTTGTGTGAAGACCTAATTTATTTAGGAATTATTGTGGCTAGGAGTTACTAATACTACCTAGTCAGCCCATAGCACCATACCAAATCATTATGAATCCTGGAATATCGACCAGAGTACCATAGGGCATTACAAAGCATCTAGAAGGCTGGTTGAGAACCAGAGGATTCCAAATAGTGGAGCTGGTGCCATCGAGCTTACCGAATATGCCAGGAAAGGGGAAGTCAGGTGTTATTTTTGACCCTTGTCTTATGAAGGTTTGGTTATTCTTCTAAGCAAGTTCTTAATAGTTTCCATTAGGTTTTCTTGTGAAATTACTATTGTAACTTACACATTTTGACTAGTGGAACTGTTCGATAAGAACCCGGAGATGTAGGCAATTTCCGAACTCCATAATCAATCATTGTGCAATTGTATTTATTGTCTTGCATTAATTTTTTAAACTGATTACTTAAAAGGAGAAAATTGTCAGCAATAATTAAAGCCTACAAGGGTCCAAAATCAGGTAGATTAAATACTTGATTATTTTCAGATAATTGGAAGTAGGAGCCTTAGAGAGAGAGGAGCTGCCAAAAATGAATGAAATTTTCTTAGGGACTATATGGGCCCTTTTCCCTTTTGTAGGTGTTGGAAGAATCATGGTTGTTTGGGCTTCTATACTTATAGATTGATCTAACCCTTTGGGTAAAATTCCCAAGGTAGCCAACGAATAATAAGTTCTTTGTAGAATGGGGCCCACCCTCTCCTTGGTATTGCAACATTCTTCTACATACCAATCAATCCATGGAAATGGTTGATTGAAAACATTATTATTTTTGTAGGATAAATCCAAAAATTCCTCCTCATCTTCCATTTCCTTTGGAATCTCTACGATACCGAACTTCTGAACCTCATCCATAGTTAGCCTCTCATAATATATTTTTCAGATGATGAATTCATCCTGAAAATGAATCTAAATATCTTCTAACTAGGACACATGACAACTGGTCAAACCTATTTCACTAAATTTTCCCTAGTAGTCGAAACTGGTATGAGGATGAAAGGTCCGCAAGGTTGCTTTTGACATCTCTACATCTACATTATTTTCCTTATAAATATTTTCACAATTTTATTTTCCAATTCAAATGGGAAATTGGAATCCCACCTTGTGTCATTTATTTTGAATCTTATGATAGTCCAGTAATTGCTGAACCAAATCTAGCAAAACCCACTTATCGATGGGGCATCTTGACAACTTACTAGGAGAACCTATAAAACCAAGAATCTGAATGTATGTAAATGTAGGAAACTATAGGTAAATAGCTCCCCACTCACGTACTTCTTTGAGGGATTCATCAGAAATCCTTCAATTGTATAAATATTTATCAAAACAATAAAGAATGAAAGAAAAGAAGGCATCATTAATTTTGTGGAAGTGTCTTCTTCCTCGTCTAGTGTAAGAGGAGGATAAAAATAATAGATTTGTGAAGCACTTCGAATACCCTTAATTTTCAACCCAGTGAAATCTCCCATAGTAGCTGCAGCATAGACCAAAAAAGAGGTCATGTAGAAACTCTTCAAGGACAAAACCTTACTTAACAGAAAGCAGATGGAGCTGCTGATATGCTCTCACCATCTTATGAATTCCTTGTTTTTCTTGATAGTAGCAATATGCAGGAACATCCATTCCTAAAATCCTTTGCAGAGGAAAGGCCCAAAAATATACTCAGTAACACGATAGTTTTGTTGAATTCCTAGATAAATTCTGATCGATATATGGTCTTGGGCAATTTGGTGACACTCTTGGGCAGATAGCTCTTTAACATGAATTTTGTGCATAACTCATTTTCTTTGTCCCAATGCTCCACTGCCAATTCTGGTGAAATTTTTACGTATTCTTTGACATCAAGGAGTTTAATTAAATCCTCAAATAAATATGGTTCCAAAAAAATTACAACCTTTAGATCAACATACTTTACTGACCTGGACTCTTCATCAAAGTGAGCTGCTACAGCTAAGATGAATTCAGGGCAATGCATGGATGTGGGAAAGCCAACAACAAAAATAAGTCCACTATTGTACATGGATTATATCCAAGATTTAATGTTGGGGGCTTTCACCCTTTCCCAGAAGTCTCAAAAATCAACTTGCCTGAGATCAGTGTCTCCTATATTTCCTAAGTCTGAGGAAAGATAAGAGTGAGGAGAAACTTCGAGGAATGTATACTTCATCTTTTATTTGACTTTGGCTGTAAAAGTTGACATTAAGTTTTGGATTTCGGAATCTGAAAGGCCTTTAAAAATCTACAGCAATTAGTAGAACAATCCTAAAATATCGAAATCTAAAAGTACAAAAATACTTTAGTTCCAAAGTCTGAAAAAATTGAAAACCTAAAATAGTAGATGTTTGAAACTCCGAAAACCTGTAAAATTTGAAACTCCAAAATGGAAACTTCTGAAAGTCTAAAATGGGAACCTCTGAAACTCCAAAATGGGAACATCTAAAAGTCTGAAACTTATGTATCTTGAAAAGATAAGACTCCAAACCTTGAAAGGGTAGAGTTCTGAAACCTGAAATGATAAATTTCTGAACTCTGAAAACACCAACCTCTAAAAAGATGAACTTCCGAGGGACACTAAATCAAGTCAAATACTTGTGGATATTTTGAAAAGCTATAATTTTATATGTGTTGGATGCTTACATATGTTGGATTTCATAACTGTAGAGATCAAGAAACACTTCCAAGGAAAACATGGTGGGAAATGAAGGTTTTAGATCCAAAATAGAAAAAAGGAAGAACAAAAAGAAAATGAACAAGGAACAACAACCCAAAAAGATCTTAAAATAAAAAGAAAATACCCTAAAAATACCTTCAAAATGATGTCATGAAAGTACAAAGTTGCAGAAAAAAATCAGATCATCAGAGTAAAATGTCAAGATAAAATGACAGGTAAAATTGTGAGTTTAAATAGAAAAACCCAAAATTAATGCTCAAAATTTAACACGTACGGAAGTTGGTGAGAATTAAATGCACAATGAACCTCGAAGTTTGAAACCCCGAAAGTCCAAAGTTTGTAAATTTTAGAACTTCAGAGTTTCAGAATTTAGACTTTGAGGGATGAAAATCATGAAAAGGTAATGGAAAACTCCAAAACCTGAAAGTCTGAAGTTCTGAAATTTCAAAACTTCAAAACTTTAGACTTCAGAAGTCTAAAATTCAACTATCAAAAAATAGATGGGAGGCTTCTAAAACTCAAAAGTCCAAGGTTCTGAAATTTTGGAACTTCAAAATTTTGAACTTTGGAAATTTGAAAAATACTTCTTTAAAAAGGCCACATGGGATTCCAAAACTTGATAGTCCGAAGTTTCAAAATTTTGGAACTTCAGAGTTTCAGACTTTGGAACTCTAACTTAGAAAATTGTGAACTACCAAAGGATATCTCCAAATTCTGATTTTATGAAACTCTGAAATTTCATACTTTCAGGATTTCGGAGTTCGAAACACTGAGATCAAAATTTCAATTCCTATCATTTAATCTCCAAAAAGGAAAATCTCTTAAATATGAAGCCCAAAATTTTGGATCTTCGGAATTCAGAGAGCTTTCAAAAAATTTTAAACACTTCATGGTGAAATATTTCATAATTTTTTTTTTAATTTTGATCCACTTTAACATCTTCTTTTCAAGGTAGATTTAAAATTTAACAATAATCATAGGTATTCCTCCTATTCCCATTACCATTATCTATTTTTTCACATTACTTTGAGGTGAAATAACTACCACAGTATAGAAGTAATCAGGTTGGGGTTATACTTGAATTATTTGAGGCTTAAAATAATATTTATTTGTTAGAATAGAAATAATGCATTTTTTTAGTTGGTAGAAGTGTAGAAGTGGAGGATTTCCTCACTTCTTGAATGTATTTAAATTATTTCTAGTATTCCTTTTCAAAATATTTCTTATATCTTCCCTTGATAACTTTATCTTGGCTTATCAACTGTGGATCTACTCGGCATATTATTTGGAGAAAGATGTGAATAAATCATTACATGTATTTTATTTCCTTTTGTTAGTTTAGATTTACTTCTATCGGGGAAAGTTTCTATGGAAAAGAGGAAATTGATTTTGAGAAGCTTTTCCTGAATAAGTTTATTTTATTTTATTTAGATTAGTAAATTTCGAATATGTTCTTTTAGAATAAAATTTTCAGAAAACCATGCAATAGAGGAATAGCCAGATATGGCTATTATTTGTTTTTATTTTCTTTTATTATAAGTAAAATTATTTTATTTCAATTAGTTTCTCGAGTTTGTAGAATAGTTTATTTATTTGTTTTATCTAAATTATGAAAAATACAAAAATATGTTAGTTGTTTAATTAGTTTTATTTCAATTCATTTCTTTTTCAAATAAATAGAATAGATGGTATTTCATTTTTTTATTTAATTAATTGGGAATGAATTTGGTTAATTAAAATATTAAACGCTCTTGTATTTTATTTATGCTAAATTTACTTTCTTTCTTTTTTTATAATGAAGTTTCAACATAGGTTAGCAAAAAAGAGAAACTTGAAATTTAAACCATATGGAAATTGTGCTACCCATACATAGCCTATAATTCCTCTTTGGCCAAATCAACTAGTTGGAACTCACACTACCCTATCTCGGTCCCCAATTCTCCTATAGTTACACATCACCATTCTTGTAATCTTGTATATTCTGGCTATCCTAGCATGACCTCAGGAGGTCAAGTGCATCTAGATTCACGTGTCGATTCTCATCTATACAAAATTGGTGAACTCGATATGAAGGACTAGTTCCTTATTATTTCTTTTTATTTCATTGTTGTTAGCTCACCTTTCTAGTTGTTCCCATTGGGTAGGTATTTTATACCTCCTAAAATTTGTTTAGTGGAGAGTTTGGTGGGCCATTTGTATTTGAAATATATTTCACCAACGTTGATCCACAACAATACCCTTTTCTTTCTGGATGGGCTAACAACTAAACCAACATCATACAAGCCTCCCCTATCTATGTTTCAAACCCCACTAGTTATGTGAGTATAGAGGAGGTTGATCAAAATTTAAATGTGCAATATAGTCCACCTATTCAAAGAACATGGTTTTTGTAAGTGGAACAAATCCTTATCCTAGAGTCTTTTCAAGACCTCTCATTACCATGCAATCAACAAAAGATGACATTTTTGTGCAAATTGCTAAATCTCTTTGCTAAATAGATGAGTCTTTAGATAGAATAAAGATCCACACCTTTGAGATGTTCAATAATAATTTATCGATAACCTATCCTCAAAATCCTAATTTTAAGGAAAACAAGAATGACAATGTTGAACAATTCAAAAGTGGATATCATTTTCCCTCTCAACCAAACCCTACACAGCAGGAAACCAAACAAGAGACCGAATCCTCACCTCGTGATGTTATTTCCACTTTAGAAAAGAGGATAGGAGAAATAGATAGTGCCTAACCTACATAATTGAACTATGCAATAGGGAAGAACATGGGGCATCCCATCGACAACAAAGTGTACACCCCTATCAATGTGGAACCAATGCAACATCTTTTGTAACAAGGTTATCCTATCTAATGGAATCAAGGTGATCTTATCATGGGAGATGTTACCCTAGGAATGGGCCTTCACCCTTTTCATGATTATCCTATGTAAGGGATGGTCAAAAGTGCATTCTTGAATGCCGCTCCATTAGGAAATGTGTTGTTTTTTGGTTTCACGCTCACTATTCCATCTCTCAGTGTTGTTCCAACTTTCCTAGAAATGTTTACAAATTCCCTCAAATAAACCCATATACCTTCCCTACTCCTTATATGTCATATTACAGAGCTCTATACATTATAGTTAACACCTACACTACAGCCTATCTAACTCCTCCACCTCCACCTCCTCATCAGAGAGATTTAATGGTAGAATCCTATGTAATGGATACTTATGCTAAGTATTTGAAAGAACCTCTTGACTTTACCATACAGGGTGTCATCCTACCTTACCCATTTCCTGATCTTCCTAAATTTAAGGGAGAAGGAGATCAAAATGCTCACATCAAGGCCTATGCTGCTACCATTGGGGAATTTATTCCTTGGGATGTTGTAGTAGCTAAAATATTTTTGAAGACTCTTGAAGGAATTTCCCTAGACTAGTACAATTGGATTCTTGATGCTTCTACATGTTCCTTTAAACAACTTCTTTCAAAATTCATTAGAGAATTTGATATGAACAAGTTTCCTTGAATGGGGATTAGATATTTTTTGCATATTAGGTAGGAGAAAAATGAATCTACCACCCATTTCATTCAGAGATGGTGTAAAGTTATTTATTCCTCTGCAAGTGCACCTAACATGGTCCAGATGGAACTTTGTGATATTTTCCTTCACTCTCTCAATCAAGAGACAAGGTAATAAGTCCAAAAATTTCCTTTCCATAGTTACCAAGAAGTGCTGGAAGGTGGACTTCAAATTGACCAAGACATTATTGATATTGGGCATAAGACTTATGGTATTAATGGGAAATGGGTGTCCTCTAATCATAACAATACAAATCATAAAAATAATAAAGCCAATAACCAAGGTCCTAATGTCCTTAATCGTAATTGCGGTGCTACCACTGATGGTGTTACTAATCAAGCAATGAATTTGGGTTTTACGTACAATGGTAACACTAACAATAATAGCAACAACACGTGAAATCAAAGAGGACCTAATTCCATTTCATCTTTCAACATAGTTGATGTCAACTGTCCCCCTCCTTGACAATTTCAAACCTAAGGCTTAAACATGTACAATAATTTTCACCAAGGGGAAATGAATTATGGTTTAAAAAACTGGTTTCAAAACTACAATTTGGGTTAGAAACAACAATAAAACTCAAACCAAATGCCTAGAGACTACGACCCCAATATTTATTTTGGTGTTCATCACGTTGTTGGTCACGATGATAGGTCTTGTAGGAACTATAACAAGTTCATACAAATACTCTTTGAGAACCAAAGGAAGCTCTTTATGGACATGTTCTTAGTGAATCCTAAAGGAACCTCACAACTTGATCATACAAGACCCGTCGCACCCCAGAGTCCAAACCTAGGAACCTATCAGGATCTGTTCACTAAGGGTCCTAAAGATATTAAGGTGAATGGTCAAAACTTAAACAAGGGTATTCCTATAGGTAATAATGACCAGAAGTCCTCAAATTATGGTAACTCTTGAGTTGCTCCTAACCTTAGTTCAAACAACAATACAAATATATTGGGATTAGTTGAGCTAGAGGTTGAACTGGAAATTAATGTAACAACTCGGATAAGAGAATACATTTCACAACCCCTCCCAACTCATTATTTCTTGTATGATGATGTTCTTACAATCTCAAAACTGGTGGGATCCTATGATTTGATATCGGATTTGAATAATATATTTTCTCACATCTTGTTTCTAATTTTTTTGAAGAATTCCCTTGCGCATAATTCTGAAATTCTTGATACATTAGGTCTTGGTCATCTAATCTATGTTACACCTAAATCATATTGACTCTGAAATTCATCCTTCAGGGCATAGTGATAGGGATAACAAGTTTTTTTTATATAAATAAGATGCCTTTTAACGTTGAAATAGCTCAAAGGGGAGGCCATTCGTTATATTTGCAAGTCTGGGTCTATAAAAATTGTATTAAAAGAGCCATGATTGATGATGGGGATGTGGTGAATGTAGTTTCCTTTTCTTTCTTAAAAAAATTTGGTATATGGGGAGACTAATTGCTCCTCTACAAGAAACACGTTGCGCAAATATAACAATCTTAAGGAAACCTTAATTGGAACTATAGTGCTTCTTGTCTCCCTTGGTCCATAAACCATCTTGATGGAGTTTTAAATTATTGGAAAGGAAACAAATTACAACATGACCCTTGGTTGACCTTTGATTGATTAGATTAAGGCTATCCCTTCCATTTTATTCCAATAAGTTAGATTCCTCCATTTGGGAAAGGTCTTCATTACCCAAGGGGATCATAAAATCTTTGATCTACATCTGGAAAATATCAAGAAGAAACTATGGGCCCATTTGGAATATGAACTCCCTACCAACCTATTAAAAAAATACCAGCATTAAAATGATTAATCACAACCACCAAAAATGTTCTGAAAGTTGAAGTGGATGACCTAAAGACATCTGAAGTGGCAAAAATGGATAAGGGTAAAGCAATATCTATGGAAACTATTTTCACCAAAACCACAGTGAAAATTGTGAAACTCTTAGACAATGATGAGATGATATTCCTCTCTTTTTAACCAAAAGGAGTTATCGATTTCCTTGGTATATCCTCTCTTCCTATGGATGATCTCGGTCTAGGCATAAACATGATAGAAGTAACAAAAGAGGATTTTGAGAACAAAACGATCTCCATCAAATCATTTTCTAGGGATTCTTTTATTCTTGACCTTTTTCTAGATATAAACATCTCAAAAATCAATCTCATTGTTTCTATGAGACATGATCCAATAGTGCAAAAAACTTCAAATGTAACCACTAATCCCTACATAGGTAGTAGAGTTAGGGAGCGTATTCATGATCACATAAATATGATATGTCAAGAATGTGAAAAATAGGTTCATAAATACATCTTCCAAATGGAAGGTCATACACTAAGATTAAATGATCAGATATATATTATGATGGGCAAGGGTTATAAATTTAAACCCAATACAGTACGACCTTATCAAGAAAATAGAAACTTCAAAGATCATACATATCATTTATGTACCTTGGGAAGTGAGGAGTTTTACATCTTTCAAATTACCTCAACCTAGACATTTTTATTTATAGTAACTTGCATCTCAATTTTTACATTATTCCATCCATACTGCATACCATCTGCATTATCATGTTATGAAAATGTAAATCAAGAAACTTACTTTTTAAGAAACTTTTAATAAAATTTATAATATTCGAGGAAAAACTCAATCATATCTCTTCAAGTATCCATCATATCATCTTTGAGTTATTTAAATCTCTTCATCATTCCAATAGTTGAGACAAAATTTTCACATTGGTCATACCAAGGATTTCATACGTAGTTTTATTTAGGATTTCTTATAGCTCAGGTTTCTTTTCCCATAGTCTATTCTAGAATCTTCTTGATGTCACATATTTCCCTAAAAAACCTCTCTAATAATAGAGTCAATCTAAACATTTCACCTCGAGTTCTTGTTCACCTATCTCAACCTTCGGTTGTGAGTCCTCACATCTTGTTGTTTACATGGGGTTGGGGATAGGGGAGAGCGTTCCTTCCCAAAAGAACAAGTATACAACAGAATTAAAAAAAAGATAAATCAATAATAAAAATAAAAAAAAATTCATTTCAAGATAAAACTACACTTCTTTTCCATACCAATCTCAGGTGATGAGCCTTTGCTTCCTACTGGTAGCATGAGGTTGGGAAAGGAGGGAAGTTCCCTTACACGCCTATATATTGTCCTCATTGATGAGCCCCTGCTTCTTACTAGTAGCATGTGGAAAGATGTAGTGGGTCTCATCAAATAAGTCAATCAATTTTTTTTTTTTTGAAATCTAAAAAATCCCAAGAAAATGCATTAGATGTGCATGTTATAAGAGACTTAATCCCAAAAACCATATTTTTTCAATCAAAAGGAAAGCTATGGATCTACGTATAGATAAAATTGGAATAAAATTGTATTCTGAACTTGTTAGTTGACCTTGTTTAGGGTTGAGTTGTAGGTTCCTAATTGGGTCTTTGCAAAATATTGTCTTCTTGTTGCCATCTCCATTCATAAAAATCATATAAATTGCATCCTTCCTAGCTCTCAGTAATGATCCATCACATTTTAATGGTTACATGGGGTTAGGAATGGAGCAAGTTCATCTTTCTATTATATCACATTCATTACATTTTTCCAATAAAATAGAATTTCTAAATATTTATTGAAAGTAAAAGTATTTGCATTACAATTTTTTCTCATGTGCATCATCGTATAAAAAAAGGATTTCATTCTATTTATCACATTTGCATCATTATGATCCATAGCATGCATCCATAAAACATAAAAAAGCATCGAAAATTCCAAACCATATAAGATTATTGTAACATCTTTGACAAAACTATTACTATGATTACATACCCTTTTGACATTGCAAATGTTGACATGTGATTTGTCTTAGGAAGGTGTACTCTTATGACTTTTGGAAAACATGTTTTTAATGGATAAATTATTACTGTGAACAGATTCACTTTGTTGTGATTTCTTCTTACTTGAAAACAAGGCCATTCATCTTTTGTACAACTTCAATTCATTTTTAAAAAGGGTGGATTAAGAGCTTGTACTGTTGTTGTATTAACTATTAAATTTTGACAACAAAACCTTGGATCAATATGCTTCAATTCTCCTTACTTGACTCATCTGGTTGTTGACTGGGCATTCTAAAATGTAAGGTGAAGTGGGACTGAGTTGTGTTTTGTTTATAAAATTAAAAGATCTGGATTCAAGAGTCCTTTCTTTGCATCATTTTGTAATTGGTAAGCTTGGGTCTTCTTGTTAAACATTTTATAACATTGAATAGCATAGTAGGACAAAGGACCATAAATATTTTACTAA
Source organism: Taxus chinensis (assembly GCA_019776745.2). Taxonomy (NCBI): domain Eukaryota; kingdom Viridiplantae; phylum Streptophyta; class Pinopsida; order Cupressales; family Taxaceae; genus Taxus; species Taxus chinensis. The sequence continues at coordinate 55,473,588 of CM034151.1, forward strand.
GTTATTAAGGTAAACACCTTAAATCTAAGTTGTAATGTCTATACTATTTGGATTTTAACCTAAGGTAGTTAAGACCTACCTAGGACCTATTGCTAAACTATTAAGGTTATTACCCTAACCTAAGATGGTATGTTTTATGGATAAGAAGTTTTGAAACAACCTAAGGAAATACTATTTACCTAAGGCTAAGGTTGATTTCCAACCTAATGTAAATCTGACCTAAACTAATGTTATCTAAAGGGTACCTATGGACTACTTAGCAAGTGGTAAGGGTAGTGGTGTCAGTTTTAAAATGATTAATGAGATTTGATTTTTGTTTTAATACCCTATGAACTACTAGTTTTGGCGAAGGCATATGGAGTTAGGGGATGTCTAGTTGGCATCATCACTAAATGGAAATTGCATGCATTTTTTAATTAAGGAACTCGCCAAACTTGGATGGTGGTGGTGAGGAGAGGTAAGAGGGAAATTGATAGTCCTTGCATTAATTAAATTCGGTAATGGTAAAGAAACCACCTAGGAGATATGCAAGGTGGATTTTTGGAAAGTTGTTTGATATTAGGTTCATTTCAATTATTTTCTCTGCATGGAGTTTTTGGTTTGTCGAACCAGAAGTTCTATTTTTTATCCATCTATATTCTTGGCATTATTGAACTTTTTTTGTATCTTGTGGAGGTATAAGAGGAAATAGGAATATTGGAGTTGTTGACATCCCTTGGAAGAAAGAGAGACTATGGAGGCTCAGCTATAAATCTTCTGGAAATCGATAAGAAGATCTATCAGCCATGATAGGCTCTATCCATTAACTTGTTCTACTTTTTAGTAAGTATTTTCATTAAAATAACTCTTCTCTTGGAAACAAATGATTTTTATGATATGTTTATCTTGCATTCGTGCTTTTATTTTTCACTGTATTTACCTGCTTGAAATTGCTGTGTGATGAAGATTTGATCTGGGTTTGTTTCATTGTTGGAAAAGTGAACAAATCAGACTTTAACCATTGTTTCGACTGAATGATTGTCAAATCTTGTGATCTTCTATTAACTGTGAAAAAAAAGAAAGTATAGAAGGGTTCACTGTTATTAAAGATAGGAGCTGGGTTTATTTCTTTTATTGGGTGAAAGTTTGAAACGGGCTATCTTCTATTGAGCTCAAGATGATTTCAAATATTTTTACATCTGTTTGAACTATGCTAAATTAGATAGTTTGAATCAACATATAGGGAGTCGTTTTTGGCTGGAAAATAAGTGTAACAAGTTATACTGTCCCTGAGCTGAGACATTTTGATTATGAGAACTTTGTCAGATTTCTATGGAAGAAGTAGGGTTCAGGTTTTGGTTCTCCCTTGTTTGAAATTTAATTAATTCATACTAGCTTCTGTTCAAAATTTTATGACGTTGATTTTGTTGCTTACACCTGTAAGACATGATCATATTTTTTAAAGAAATACTTGATTCTAGGTCTGAACGAACCTCCTTGTTACAATATGTCTAATAGTAGGGCTAAAAGTTATCATGTGGTCGTTATTTTGGAAATTATTATTGAATTTTTATGAATCTTTTCAAAAATAAGATTTTGTGCAAAAGAGATTATCTTGCCGGATTCATCTTGTTGGATTTTCAGGATCCTGACATTTTAAATTTATATATTTAGATGTTACTAAAGGAATGGGATACCTAAGTTGAATAATGGATTAGTGCAGTCTTTACTATCTTAAGGAAATGAGTTGGAATGTTTTTTGGTTTTACTCTTCACCTTTTGAGATCAACTTCAAGCACCTGACTTGGGGTCATGTAACTTTTTTTTTCTTCCTTTTGGTTGAATCGGGGTTGGGTTCTTTCCTTTCTTAACCTGTAGACTATTCCTTTTATTCTTGTGAAGTTGGGAATGTGGGATTGGCTTGACTATAAATCTTGTATTCAATTTCTTCATTTACCATCAAGGGATGGGTAAGATTGTTTTCTATGGAACTCGAAAATAAATTGTGGTCACTTAGGATTACATTATTTATAGTACTCTGTCTCTCTCTTGAAGGGAAGATTAAAGAAATGTATAGCTTGATGTTATTAACGTTGGGGATGAGTTTGGATGTTCAGTTGTTTTTTTTGCTTTGAGTATTGTTGCTAACTAAATTCATTTAAACAACTCTTTTAGTCGTAGATTTTGCACTACTGTAGCTTTTCTTATTTGTGCACTAAGAGAAATTTATCTTCGGTTTCTGACTTACATGTTGCAGTTGTATATCTCAATTAAGTACCTAATAGTTCTATGTTTTCTATGTTTATTAGTGTAGAATGATTTCTTAATCGGATTTGCCTCTGCTCTTCTTTTCCCAATTTGTATTGCTTTTGTTTTAGGATGGAATAATGAGATCTTATCTCATCCTTGTGAGTTGACGTGCTTCTCTCTATTTTGGGTTAAGGTATTAAATATTGTCTTCTTCAAACTCTGAAGGAATTTTTAGGTTGTTCCCTTTCTCCGTATTTTTGTCTTCTCCTCATATGTTCATATGTATTACTCATGTGTAAGGAGCTGACTTGATTGGTTGTATTACTTTGATGGATTGTAGAGTGGGTATTTAGAGGATAGACCTTTACTTCTTCTCCTTGACTATTATTTTGTTAGGGATCTAATTATGGTGATCCATGATAAATTCTTGGTGCATGTAAATGAAATTTATGCTCTATCAAACCTGTGGATGCTAACCTAAAACTTAGGCTAGAGTTTGGATTTGAATTTGGATGTAGTATCTTAATATAGAAAAATATTACTTTAAAATGTTGATGGTTCATCTCATTTTTGTCATAAAGATTGAATGAGCTTGGCCTTAGATATTCTATGATGGAGTAAGTTACTACTGAGTATTGTAGAGCATTGCTTCCTTAAAATAACTCTATTTTTGTGAATTATTAGAGTTAGTAACTTTCTTTGATTTAGATTTAATGAATCAATAAATGAGCTATAAATATCTATAGTATGAATGTGGTAAGTAATTTGGATGGAATATTATTTATCTTATATAAAATTCCTTATGAAATCTTTGGTTGAACATTGTTTGATTACATCGTGATCTTTACTGAATGTTAATATGGTCTAATACTTTTTTCTCCCTTTCATGATTGTTATTTCTTTAAGATGTATATTTCTATAATGCTTTAGTTGTTTCATAAAATCAGATTTCTTTCTATGAAACAGTTAGTTCAAAGCACATCATTTTAATGTTTAGTGTTTATCATGCTCAATTCAATGAACTGACCCGTGCTACCAATTTTTGTAGATGGACTTTGTAAGTGATAAAAGGAGACAAGTTATTTTATAATGTTACTTTTTTTACCTAAAGAATGAATATTTTATGAGGAAATATGATTCATTATTGAAACACATTGTAAGAGGAAAAGTTGTAATTCTTATTGAGTTTATTGATATTGTTTGACAATAAAGATGTTTGAAATGTTGGGACTAGTAAAGTATGTATTCCACTTAGATGAATGGAAAATATTTTGAGTTATTTGTACTTTATACGTCATTCTCTCTATATATTTTTTGAAGGAAATTATAGGATTATATTTATTCCCTCATATTCATATCCATATGGAATCCTTTCAGTTGACTAAAAATGGATTAGGTGGTAAGGGAAACAGATACACTATCCCTTAATTAAATGTAACTTAACAAGTTAGCATTTATGGCTGATCATTTAACTAATTTAGTATGGTTTAATAGAATTTTGTTAGTGCAAATTCATTATGATATCTTGAATAATGTAAAAGGGTTACAATGAACCCTAATTATTCTTAAGAAACAGGAAGATGAACTACCTCTTGACCAATACATTAAAAGGTATAAGACAATTGGAAGGTAAACATGAACATTTAACCAATAGAATTCATCTCAATGAAGTATAAAACAAAGGGATCTAATTTGGAACTTAAACAAACTAAGAATGAATGACTAAATTGAGTGAACCATATTATTTGATTGTTGCTTCTATTTTATTAAAATGAATCCTAAAGTAGGAAGTTAATGATAAAAAAAGGGGCAATCTTAATGTTTCTGTAAAGCAATTACAACTCAATAATAGTTGGAAATCTTAGGGGTTAATGAAACTAGTGATTTAGTAGGGTTGCTGTAATTAGACATTAATTATAGAAAATAATTAAGTAATTAAATTCTTCGTGGATACATACATCAAGATGGGATGACTCAGATAGATGTTGGCACATGCCAAATGAAATGCATTACATTTGTGAAGACTTAGGTCTTCACGAGGATATTGTACTGCAATTGACATATTGCAACACCCTTCAGGGTTAAATCACCTAGATTTACATAACTTAGACTTATTCTTAGTTATACCCTAAGTTAGGTTAGAAGCATGATTTAGTGTCAGGGACATCTCAATGACTTAGGATAACTAAACACACATGACTAACTTAGGTCAATTGAGTATGCTTATGTATCCTTACTCCTCGCAAGGAGTCCTCTACACCAAACGATGTTGCTACCATTGGTTAGGTTAAAACCTGGAACAAGTGGTCTGACAGGAGGCAGTAAAGACCATTCTAGATAATAGATGAAGTGGGGTGAAGGACATATTCTGATTGACAAGTATGTCATAAAGGAATAGTAATATGAATGGTATGTTGGAAATATTTGGCCAAAGTATCACAAGCTATTGGTTGCGTTGTCCTATATCACCTAGTTTAAGAACCAGGATTTCAGATGAATATTGGTAAAAAAATTTCAGACAGGCCTTAAAACAGAACACTTAATACCCAAAAAAGGGTAAGAGAACTGAGTATAGATAATATATAATTCAATGAGTTAACATGAGAGATCGATATGATACCAAGTCATGAAATGAGAGATCAATGTTTCACCAAGTCATTACAGCTGCATATGGTTATCTATTATGATATTGATTGGCATGGAATGTGTATTCTAAATTATGATCATTTAGAACATAGTACATTCGTACAAAAAAATTCTTGTTTCTAAAGTCTTAAAATGGGAATGTTACAATTACATAGATGAAGCAAACGTCAATGAAGTCAACTCTTACAAGGAATGTCAAACTAAAAATATGTCTACTTATATATATATATATATATATATATATATAATATGTAAATTTTCTTGTGTGTAATGTCGTAAATCCATAGAGTAACTATGGTCAAAATGCTAACCATGATTTAAAAAAAAGTCAATAAAATACAAAAAAATGAGACTAAGAAATCAAGGTAGTCTACCTATCCACCTCTTTGAAGCCCCATACGACCGATGCAGTTACGAATTTCCCATAAAATATTTCCAAGTGCACTCAAAAGTTAAAAGCATAAGCCTAAGAAAAAATACCAAGTCTCTCGTATCTAACTATTTTATGAGCCCCTTCCGCTTTTGTTGGGTCTAATACCACCATTTCTAAATCCCTTCCAATTTAACCATACTCATCAATGAAATAGTCACAAGAAACTAGGATCTCTAAATTCAACAAACTCACAAAACATAAATGATTTCTAAAAAATAGTTTAAATGACATATATAACATATATTTGGATTTTCTAACATTACGTGTGTAGGACTTGCATGCATCAGAGAAGGTATATTTCTCACCATCGCAGATATGATAGGTAATATTTTCATTTTGTTTAAAAGTATTTTTCTAATCACATTTTATATCTGCACTTGATTCTCGTCTTTATTTTGTAGGCTACGAGACAGATGAATTGTCCTGGTTTCAACACACTAGAGAATAAGGTATAGTTTATAACTTTCCCATTTGGGAGCACCATACTCAGATTTCATATTTTACTCCTCTTAATGGCTAAAATTATTCTTTGAGGGGGAAATATATACACACCCAAAATTTCATGATGTCATATTGTTGGAACGGTAAATTCTCCAATGATGATAAAAAAAATTCCAAGGTAAAAATGAGGTCTAGATCCTTCCACCTTTCCTTTACATCCCTCCTTTTACTCAAATCAACCCTTATGTTTTGTCAACAAAATTTAATTTTACTTGTAATAAATTTTTTTATCTTTGTCTTTTTCCTGAGCAGAGGTTGTGTAATTGTTAGCATCAGTTGTGTAACCACTTTGGTGGTTGTGTAATTATCAGCAGCAATTGCGCAACTACCCTGGTGGTTGTGTAACCGAAGGTTGCATAATTATCAATGATGATTGCATAACCTCCCTGGAAGTTGTGTAACCACCCCTCTACGTTCACTAGTGGTCGTGTCACTTAAAATTAGAGACATAAAAGTTACATTGTTTTATGCATGTTTGGATTTCGAGACTAATTTTCTCACTCATTTCTGTACCGTTTTTCCTATTTTTAGACTCGTTGCAATCATGTTGATTTTATCTTTCTCTTTGGATATGTTTATTCTATTGAATACTTCTCCTTTTTCTATTTTTTCACTTCTTCATTGACGCATGTAATTGAATTCTTTTTTCCTATATCTTATAAAATAACAATTTTTACCCATATGATGGGTTGGATTTTTCATATTCTTGAGGTTAAGTTATGTTGATAAAATTTTGAGAGCAACCACTCAGAAATCTAACTCTTTTCTATGTTCTTTCCTACTATTTACTTTCAATCATTTATTGCACCAAACCAACCATATCCAATATTTTTATTTATTTTCTACTAGCCAACATCTTTCCATTCTTAGATCGATTGGAATTCATATTTGGAAGAGGATACAAATATGAGGAGAAAAAAAGCACATCTCATCTTTAGGAAGCTACCAAAATACAGTAGTAACAAGGTTGGGATTGTACTTGAAATATTTGAGGCTTTAATTAATTTTTATTTGTTAGAATATAAGTAATGCATTTGTTTTGATTTGGTAGAATTGTAGAAGCAGAAGATTTCATCACTTCCCAAATATATTTATCTTATTTCTAGTATTTCTTTTCAAAATATTTCTTATATCTTCCCTTGATAAATTCTTCTTGTGTTATCCCTATGGATCTGCTCAGCATATTATTTTGAGGAAGATGTGAATAAATGCTTGCACATTTTTTATTTCCTTCTACTATTTCATATTTACTTATGCTAGGTAAAGTTCATATGAAAAAGAGGAAATTGCTTCAGAGAATCTTTTCCCTTTCGAGAAAACTTGAGTAAGAATTTTTGCTAGAATAAGTTTATTTTATTTTATTTACATTAATAACTTTCGAATACATTCTTTTAGAATAACATTGTCAGAAAATCCTAAAATAAAGGAATAGCCACATATGGATATCTTCTATTTTAAGTTTATTTTATTAGTAGTAATATTTTATTTTAATTAGTTTCTCATGTCTGTAGAATAGTTTATTTATTTGTTTTACCTAAATTCTGAAAAATAGAAAAATATGTTAGTTTTTAACTAGTTTTATTTTAATTCATTTCTTTTTTAGACAAATAGAATATATGGTATTTCATTTTGTTTTATTTAATTAATTGGGAATGAATTTGGTTAATTAAAAGATTAAACACACTAGTCTTTTATTTATGTTGAATTTACTTTCTTTATTTATTTGAAACGAACTTTCAACGTATTTTACCAAACAAATCAAACCATAGGTAACTTATGCTACCTGTACATAGCCTCTAATTACCCTTAGCCAATTCAACTACTAGGAACTCACACTACTTGATATTAGTACTTGATTCTCCTATAGTTTCCCATCACCATTCCTATGATCTTGCATATTCCTAATGTCCTGACACAACCTTGGTAGTTCGAGTGCATCTAGAATTACATGTCGATTCTCAGGTGTACAAGTACCCTCTAATATTATTTGTGAAATTTCTTTATATACATGGAGAAAAATATGGAGGTAGATCAATTATAGATATGTCTTGAGAAACTGAAACATTGGGACATGCATGCAGGGTGAGATTTAGTTCTTTGATTAGTCCAACAATTCCCATTGTTTTTCCTTCCATATGCACCACTCATTTTGAAAAGTGATAATATTTGAGGCCTAATTGGTCTGAAATCTTCTTTGGCATCACTAAACTACTTGCTCCAGAGTCTATCATGCAATTATTCTCTAGATTATCCCCAATGATCAAGGACACATAGAATTGTGGAAAATTCATGTTTCTTCTTGGTTGAACCTCCTTCTACTACATGGTGTTAGTGAGAATCATTTTTTCTTCCTTAGATGATTCATTTTAGGTATGAAATTTGGCCATGGATGCTTGCAACAAATCCATCTATCCCAGAATTGTAAATAAATCCCACATGGAAATGATCATGTTGGTTTTCTTCATTTATTCTAATATGTTGAAGGGGTTTGGATGTTCCTTTTACTGCACCCCATTCAATACAACATTTTCTTGCACCAGAGATGATCTGGAAGGATATTTAGGATAGCTTTGTACATTCAGGACTGTACTTGAACTACCATAACTTCGGGTTGTCAAAGAAGGTTGGGATGGTCCTACATTTTCTACATGTCCCTCATCTATTTCTCTCTTCTTTGACCTAGTGTTGGAATCCACCACTTTAGAAAGAGTTTGGTTTATTCTACAAAAATCCTCTGTTTGGAAATTTACAAGTGAATTATCACTTGGAGGTGGATCTTGAAAAACCAACTACTGCTAATTTTATTTTGTAGGTGTATCATGAGAAAAAATGTGTTTTTCACCATTAGATCTTCATTCAAGATGTCATTAGAACATGTTGCTTGATTTTATAGACGCTGACAAGGGAAATACCACTCGTAATTTCGTAAAAGATTGTTTTAAATGGGAAACAAAGCTTGGGATAAGCTATTTGCATTTGGGTTGTATGGTTGAAATGTCCTAATAGAGAGAAATTCATTTTGATTTTTATTTGAATCTTGGGATGTAATCTTGTCTGGTTTGTAAAGGGACTTATTCGGTTGGTATGGAATTTGATAGGTTCTAAAAATTTGGATATGATCCCTCTTAATAGATACCAACTCATTCCTAAAATTTTACAAGTATTTCTTTACCTCATGCAATTCAGTTGAAGTACCCGAGAATGTGGATCTTTAGCTAGATCTTTTGTTTCCGGGGGTGGGATAGGGGCTAACTTGAGGGTTCGAATAGGATTTTCAATTTCTAGGTAAATAGGTATGAGAGGTCTAGAAGAAATTTTTCTAGATTAAATTAAACACCTTTCATCCCTAATAGCTATTACATAAACTCCTGGCAATGTTATACCCCCCATAGATTGAATCATAACAGCAATATCAAAATTTAAATCTATTAAGTAGTAAATAAAAACACCTTCTGTTCTTAGCCTTAGTAGGACTGGAATTTTGTCCCACATCCTTTGAAATATGAAGTTTAAATCCTCCATGAGCTCATTGGGAGCCCTCTTTATCATTATCAATTATTCTAACAAAGAGACATTTTATACTTTTTCTCCAAACTGATTGTAAATGGATACCCTCAGCTGATTCCAATTTTGGATTGATCCCACTCCAAAAATTCATAACCATCGTAGAGACTTTCCTTTGAATGAGGAGGCTAGAAGTGTCACACCTACATCGATTTCAACAATTTCATGGATAACACAAACATTTTCAATTTCTTAAATATGGTTAACAAGAGTGGTATGATTTTCTCTAGTGAAGAAATGGATGCTCTTAAGTGAAGATGCTAGAATAGGATTATGAGCATTAAGAGCAAGAGGACTACTACTAGTAAAATTAAAAAAATAATTTATTTTGATTAGATATCATTATGATAGGTCTAAGAAATCTAATTGATTAAAAAAAGGTCCTTCTAAGAGGTTGCGTGGAAAAGTTCCTATTTAGTTGTGGAGGTGACCTCTAGACTGTTCTTCCCCTTCTTCTCCTACCTAGTGACAACTAAAGATACTCAAAAACTCCTTCTATTGGTTCATATATTGTTTGAATTCTTCTCATAAAACTTAGGCACCAATACAATTCAAACCAATAAATAGAATGGTCGGAGTCACCAAATGTGTTAATGAAAATCCTCCAAAGGCTAAAATTTTACCAAGATACACACCCAAACATGATAAAATTGGAACTATTGACTTCTATGTCCCACCAGGAAAGCCAAAATTGTTATCACAAAAAAAAAACACCCTATGATATTCTTGCATGCGAATTGAATGAGAAATCAATGTTGTTGGGAAACATGGAATTATGTCAAGGCGTGGGACCATGAATAGAGAAAATTCTTCAGAGAAGGTTTGTCCCTCAATAAAAACTTGATGTTAAGCTACTCCAAATGTTGGAAATATAATTATCTAATAGTATTCTATGATTTCAAGGGACCAGTGGAAGAGGAAAGTACATACAAAAGGAAATTTTATACTAACACGGGTGATAACACCAAGAAAGGGTGGTGTGGACACTCCAAAATTATTGAAAATGGGAGAGAATGGAGGTTGAAAGGCAAAACGAAACCCAAAATCTAAGAAAAAATTTACAACACCATTTTCATTTAAGCACAAAAACATTAGACCCTAAAAGGAGAACAATATATGCAAAAATACCTACAAATGTAATAGAGAGGAAAGATAATGCAATAAACACATCTAGGGATATGCAATACAAAGAAAAAAATCTATATTTCCTTCAAAATGTTTCATAGTCTATTACAATGAAGAAAAGAGGCATGAATCCACCATAATATGTCCAAAAAGAGGCCAAAAGATCATTACATGCAAACAACACATGAGAAGAGAAAAACTACATAACAAGAATGTCCAACCCTTTAAAATGAGTTCCCTTCTTACTTATATAGAAGTTGAGAGAGAGAGAGAAAGAAACTTGGTTTTTTTCCTTAACCTTCACCTCCTTTTGAGTTTATTTTGATGAGATAAAAATCATGGTATAAGAATTACCCATCATACCTATATATCCTAATTAGAATTAAGATTAATTTAGACTGAGGATAATTAAAGAGGCTAGAAATCCAAGGTTTAGTAAGGTGGTCTTTCACCCCACATGGGACACATAATTCCCTCTATAGGTCTAACACTTGGTCACATAGTTCCCATATGAAGCTATATGTCAAAATCTATTCCATACCATGAACCCTATTAATCTTTCTATTAATTATGAGTGGAGGGGAAAATTACAGATACCACTAGTTCCAATGTCATTGGATTTGATAGCTTCCGTGGATCAACTTGCATTAATAGGAAAGTTAGTACTAGAAGGAGGCTATTTATCCAATCTTCCAAACATTCATATCTTTCTAGAATGATCAATAATGCTTACAGTCCATAATGTACTGTGGGATTTTAAAGCTACTCTTGGCCTATAAAACATCTTGAATCCAGTGAACTTGGTGAGTTCTTCCTTATGGACTTATTTTAGATCTAACGCTTCACTTACTTCTGCCATTTTTATTGCTCTGGGTTGATTTTGCATCTGATTGTAAACATAGAGCTCACAAAATTTACCTCATCCTTGAACTCGCCAACACTCAGCTTTAACTTAGTGAGTTCCCTTTGTCTCCCCAGATAACACGATTTCTATACTTATGTGACTCCATATAAATCTATGTGCATAATCTAGACCCAATGGGTCCATGGAAGAATAACTTAGCCTCATCATAACCTGTTCACAATCCTTGGCCTCATGTTCCCGTAATCCCCACCTTATCAAGATCCTAGATCCTGATGCCATAGGATTTACTTAAATCTCATATCACTTTGTAGAAAACCCATATGGGTTCTGAAGTGAACTCATGTCCCCATAGAAAAAATTCCTCACTAAGTTCCAAGTTATCACCACACATTTATAATTCAAATCTACTTTTATGTACCTCTAGTACACACCACCTCAAAAGAACCTCAGTCTGATATGAACTTGGTGCCTGAGTTCCATCTCACCCCCACACTTTTGTTATACAAATGGAGGTATATATGATTTATCTAGGAATCACTAAAGAGCTATCTTCCCACATATAGCTCATGGTGGTCGTGGGACCACAAAGGATCATGCTAGAGGATTTTTTAAAGGGTTCTTTAAGCATTATCAAACATAGGATATGAATATGTTTCTTACACGTTTTTCCTGTTACTTTAGGGAATATATTGCATATGACATAGTTTTTGAATTTAACGCATGGCATTCACACTACTAATTGGAAAAATAGGTTTTAAGATACCTTTTTTAGCACACATTTTGATACCCCCAGGCATTGACCCGAGTGTTTTATATCATAACCCTTTTGGATTAGTTTCAAGCTTGAGAAAACAATGGGATCCAATTAGGATCTTTCATCTCTAGCATTCTAATGGACATGTTCTAGGAAGAGTCACACCGGTGTATAAACCTATTGGTAGATCTTGGATCTTAGAAATGTATGCAAATTTCATGGAAGATCCTTTCACTTCCATACTTTGTAGGACCGATTCGTAACTATCTGACCAGCCATCAGTGGTGGGTGATAAGGTCTATGAATACAAGTCCCTCATTGTTTATAGAAAGGAGGAGGTACACCCCCAAGGAGGAGATATGGTCTACCATCATTCTGTATGAGTTGTTCGGAGGAGATATACCAACTTTAGAATTAGATACTCTTCTACTGAAACAAGTTGTTACAGGTTAGGGATCCTAAAGATCATAACTCTATAACATTTAGGGAACCTTGGTTCTAGTAGTAAACCATTCTAAATTAGTAAGCAATGCAGTAGAGAATACTAAAAACTTCAACGCATGAATTTTTCAATTACACAATTGGAATATAGGGATCAATGTCATGACATCAAGGGATTATAATGTGAGTTATTGAATTTGTTAACAATGATATAACCTCTCTAGATATAAATCAACTGTGTTTGGAAGTATCCCCTACTTGACAATGTATTTCCAAAGTTTCTGATATGAACCATATCCTTATGTTGCTTGTACCCTTCCCCATTAGTGTAGAGTGCAATAAGGTAATAACTCATTCTGAGGATGGTGAATTGGAATGTCTTGTGTTTTGCAATGCATTTGAAGCCATTTGAATAAAGAGTTTGAGGGTTATGAAACCAATGTAAGGGATGCAAATGAAGCTATTTATTCACATAAATGGAGAGATTTTTATGGTTTTTGAGACAGTGCCTTGGGTTCTTTCCCAGCACCTAACATAGGTGAACTAGGATGGTGTGCATGGGATTAGACTATTGGTCTAAGGGTATAAAATATGACTACATCTTGGTTCTGTTTCTGGGACCTATTTTTGAAGTCGTTGTGAAAAATGGAATGCATATTTTTCCATGTAATGTGTGATGACAGAGTGTTTAACCTTAGAAAGTGTTGAAACATGGTTCAAAATCATGGAGGAAGAGTTTGCTCAAAGATTCAACACTAGACCTAATTTCGATGCGTGTAGATGGGTAGAAGAGAACCTATACCATGAGTTGTATGATAGATTCTTTTGTTTCTTCCCAATAGATCTATCTAAATGGATTTTAGTATATGCATCCAGATCAAGATGGTACTATAGATCACACTTGTGTACCCAAGATGACTATCACAGGCTAAAAGATGTAGATCTAACTTGGAAACATGTTATTGATCACTAGTGGAAGAGAGTGTTGACCAATTATTCTCTTGAATACACCATGTCTACATATTATTTCCCAGAAGTTGATGAGTTTGAGTTTCTAAGGGAGCCTAGAGGATCATTTTTGTGCATTATTCCTTTGGATATGAAGCTCTTGGTCATTACTTTGAGTTTAGAAGCATTTCCCATATCTAGCTAAGCTTCTCTGAGCACTGAGAGAGGAAGCTAGGGTGGAGTAAGATGGAGGACATTGCGGCTGAGAAGGAAAGGGAGGAGAGACAACTCAAGTATAGTGAAGCTCATGAAAGGGAGTTGACTAGACAACGTGAGGTTGTAAGTGTGATGGATCTATGGAGGTAAACATTGTGGGAAGGAGTTGATGTTCTTGAAGAGGACATGGAACCTGAGCAGTCTGTGCTACCCCATCTTGGAAAGCGTGGGAGAGAGGCCCCTTCAGCTTTTGATGAGATTTTGTCACATGGAGAAAGAAGAGCTGTCAACATGCATTTGAACCCACCTGATGACCAAACCCTGGAGTTTGGTTTTCTTGATCAAGGGAGAAGTATTGTTAACCAAGTTAGTATCCGTGGGAATAACCGATCTATGCTCAGGAGATATAATTTCTCATTTGGAACATCCATGGCTACACAAGCCATCCCTGTATTTGGAGGAATCTTTGGACAAGGTGCAATTATGTAAGGATTGGGTATCGTATATGGTAGTGGTGCGGGACATACCATTGGAAGTGGAAAAATGTCACAAACTGTTGGCGTGTAATTCAGTGGGACATTTGGAACACTAGGCGTGAAAATTTTTGGTCCTATTTTGAATGTAGGAGGTGGATCTAGGGGTTCAGAAGGAATAGGACCTAGTGGATCCAATGGATCTAGTGGAAGAGGAAACACTGGAGGGAACCAAGGCTATGGATCGGGAGGAAAAGGAACCTAGCCACCTTCCTAAGTGTTTTTTGAGATGTCTTTACACTTACCAAACTATAGGGGTATTAAATATGTTACAGAACATGTGAAGAAGTGTGAAATACTATGGCACATGAAAGGAATCAGTACGCTCGAGTGGAAATAAAGTCAGTTTACAACCACATTGTAAGGGCACGCGTATAGTTGGTATAGGAAGTATGACCCCCCTAAGATGGTGGTGAACTACACCACATTAAATAACACCTTCCTTGTAAAGTTCTATATCCCTTAGTTTGAGCAGAAGATCATAAACACTCTAAAGGTGATCTAATAGGGGATGGCAGAGAGTGTGTGGGAGATGTACATTTCTAGACGCTCTTATCTAAACTATTCTATGACATTCATCCTTCTCAACATACTCAATAGTTTGTTAGAGGATTAATAACACCATTTATAAGGGATCTATCACACAAGAATTTCACAAACCCACGCAAGGCATTGGAATCTTCCCTGCATGTTGAAGCTGTTGGGAGTATTGATACTCATGTTAGTATTTTTTAGGAGGCTCAAATTGCAGCAATGGCCAAACAGTTAGAGAATTTGTCCAAAAACTCAACACATGATATTTGTAGTGGGATTTGGTTTATATAATGTGAAGTGGAGGGACATACAAAGGATAATTTCCCTCAGAAGTTAGTACGTGCTATGATTGTAGATTGTGATATTTTCCATGGGGATCATGATGCAAGTATATGCCCCCTACTCCAGCATGCAATCCATAAAATTTTTTCTTTATATTGTAATATCTATACCTCTACGACCCATGAAACCAAGGATTACAGACTAATTGATCATATCCATGATGCTATTGATCTTAGTGTGTGCTAGACTAGCCTTTTAAGTAATTAAAAGGATGATGACCATCGTTATGAAGGGTGCGTAGATGGAGGAACATGTGGAATGGATTGTCACGGAGGATTTCATGGTAATAGTCACCACGGATGAGGAAAAAGTGAGTTCCTGTAAGGAACCTGTTATAATTGTGGATCTGCATAGAATTAGAAACCTGAGTGTCCAGACCTGTTATAATTCTCGTGGTGTGGAAATAAACACAAGTACAAAGAGTGTCTAGAACTTTATGAGCATATGAATCATTAGCACTGAAAAGAAAAATGTTTTGGGATGGTGAGCATCAAGAAGGTTTATTCACATTGGATGCCAAGAGTGGCGCGTGATTCATGACTAGAACCTATGCTGGTGACAATGCGAGCAAAGGCCACGCATGCTAGGGAGATGCCAAAAGAGAGGACACTAGTTTCAAGAGAGGAAGTAGTACATGGAAATTATCCAAACCCTACTCATTAGAAATAGGTTTATTAAGAGACTATGGACGTGATTTGGAGTTTACAAGGGGAGATCCAATGTTTGAAGGATCAATCGAGGTAGTTGGAACAAAGGAAGGATGCCAAGGTTCTAAAGAATGACCTGTTTGAGTTCAAGGAAGTATGTAAAATGTTACAACAAGAGAATATTATTCCCTTGCTAGGAGAATGGCTGAGAGAGAAGGTACCATGTGCCAAATTAGAGCATGAAAGGAAAGTTTTGCATCCAAACCTTCCTCCTCAAATCATCAAATTTGTTAAGGAGATTAATTTGAATGTGGTTGTTGATGGGTGGATTCTAGGTAATATCCTCATTAACACCAGAGCAGAGGTTAAATTTCTTACCTTATATGGCTGGAATCAAATGGGAAGGCCAACATTGTAGCCATCTTCAAATGTGGTGTACATAAAACACAAAACAAAGGCAATGCCCATTGGAGTTTTAAAGGATGCAAATATTATCATTCAAGGGGTCAAGTTCATTGGAGACTTCGAAGTCTTGGAACTCACCAAGGCAGACAACTTTCCAGCATTTCTTGGGTGCCCATGGTGTTACAAGAACAATTCCAACCTGCATTTTAACAAAGGGTATATCAGCTTTGACAACAAGGAAGAAAGGGTGTCCATTCCTTTGATACATGTAAAGTCAGCACCCTATACTGAGCCCTTAGGAGAAGAAGTCCTTAATAGAATCTAAATGCACTCTATCAGAGATCATGAGATAATTCAGACCAAGGAGGGAGTTATTCATTATGAAGATGCTCAATCATTGAGTGATACCACTAGTGTGGCATGTGAAAATTGGGTGCTTGGGACTTATGAGTTAATTGGGAAATAGTTGAGAGGATATATAACAAGGGTAATAAAGGCACGCTCAGTCAATCACCTAGGATGAAAGAAGTTTCCAAGTTACTCTAGGGGAGCATACCCTAAATTTTTCCTGCGAGAAATGGAGGCTCAGTTGAAGAATGAAGACAAGAGGAGGGGAATGGTCAACTACAACCTACTTGGAATGGTAGCGTACTAGTAGGCTACACATTGGGAGAACCTCCTAGAGTGGCACAAGGTGAGGATCACATTTTTTTAAGGTTCTCTTGGAGTAACACGCCAATAATCATACAAGTCTACCATGGTAAAGAGGCCACTTCATTTCATATCCAAGCATGTGAGAAGAACTAGATGGGAAGCACAGAAGTGTTACCATCTTCGTTATGGGTGCATAAATTATAATCCACCTTACAAGGTAGTGTGTGTGCATGGTATATTCATTCAGAGATGCATCATCAAATAGGTAATTGGAAGGAGTTGGCGGCTTATTTCATTCAATCCTTTGAGTATAAGAGTACCAAGACATCAGTGGGTAAGGTGTTGTAAGTAATCAAGTGCCTTACAATGGGAGATAATGCTATGGTAGAGGATAGGTTGTTGGAAATATTTGGTGAGACTTATTTGGAGATGTGCCTCAATGAAGAGGAATCAGAGGAAGTACAACTTAATCGTGCATGCATAGAAAAATAAAAAGGAAAGATGTTCTATATAATAGACGGAGAAGAGATGGAGACTTTGGATGCTAACCATTCGGAGGGTACATGTGAAGTCATAGACAGTGTTGATGAGTGAGCACACACCTACCATGAGCCCTTGAAAACAAAGAAGTTCAACAGTGGAATGGACACAAAACCTAAGGAGGCTATCATAAGAGACTATTGGTTGGAAAAAGAATTTTCAAAGGTTATTGATCTATTGCACAAGTTCCAGGATTTGTTTCCTCGTGCGTACCATGAACTCAAAGGTGTTCACTATTCCTTGGGAGAGATGAGGATCAATTTTAAGGAAGGTGCACACTCAATTCAGAATATGCCTTATTAGATAAATCCAAATTTTCATGTATGGGTCAAGGAAGAAATAGACAAGATGATAGGATCTGTTATCTTTGAGGTAGTGGAAGAATCAGAATGGATAAGCCCAATGGTTATTAACATCAAGAAGGATGATAGGATAAGAATTTATGTTGAATACAAGGATTTGAATGTATTATGTGGCATTGATCCTTTCCAAACCCCCTTTACTGAAGAAATTTTTAAGGGCGTAGTTGGGCGTGAAGTCTACTCTTTCACGGATGAGTTCTCAGGATATCACTAAGTTTGGATTGTAAAGGAGGACCAAAGAAAGAAAAATTTATGCACTGAGCGGGGAGTTTTTTCCTACATGGTTATAAATTTTGAATTAAAGAATGTGCTTTCTTTGTTCTCGGGCATCGTGGTATAAGATTTTCAAGATTTCATCCATAATTTTCTCCAAGTTTACCTAAATGACTGGACTGTGTATGGATTGGTAAAAGACCATTGTGAAAATTTAAGGTTGATGTTTAAGAGATGTCAGCGATTAAGGATATCCCTCACCATTAAGAAATGTGTCTTTGCTACTCCATTTAGAACTCTGTTAGGATGCATTATATGAAAAAAAGTATTATTAGTGGATCCAGATAAAGTTACAGTTATTATACGATTAGGGGAGCCTACTAATCAAAGCACAATGTGTGGATTCCTTGGGCATACAGGGTACTACAAGAAATTCATTAAGGGATATGCTAAGATATTCATACCCTTATAGGAATTATTAAAATACAAGAGTTCCTTTCATTGGGGAGAAGTGCAGTTGAAGTCATTTGACACTTTGAAGGATAGGATTTTATGGTGCCCATATTAATTTTTCCTTCTTGGGATAAGCCTTTCCATGTGCATGTTGATGCCTCTGGAATAGCTTTGGGAGCAGTTCTAATAAACCTGGTGAGGGAATTATTAATCATCCCTTATTCTTTACAAGTAGAAAATTGACACTAGCAGAATAGAATTACACAACTACTGAGCACGAAGCACTGTCCATGATCTATGTGCTCCATAAGTTTAGGTAGTATTTGTTGGTAACACCATTCATATTATACATAAACCACATGGCATTGAAGTACTTAGTTAACAAGCCCATTCTGTAAGGGTGCATATGTTGTTGAGTCCTATTATTTCAAGAATTTGAGTTCACCATGGTTATGAAATAAGGAAAAATCAATTGAGGACCTGACCACTTATCAAGGATTAACTCAAGGAATGATGTGCAAAGCATTGAGGATACCATGCAAGATGCACACATTTTTAGGTTGTGGCACACACCCTCAAACTTGGATGATATCATAATATTCTTAAAAATAGGTGTGGCATCCAAAGGGATGAAGGCTCTGGAGAGAAAGTAGTTAGCAATACGTGCCACACCTTACATATTGATTACTAGAGACTTGTATAATTTAGGTCATGATGATGTTTTGTACCGATGTGTATTAGAGTTTGAGCACATGGAAATTATGGAGGAAGTGCATGGTGGGATTCTAGGAGGAAACTGTGTAGGAATTTCTACCACGCGGAATATTTTATTAATAGGGCTTTGGTGTGAAACCATGTACAAGGATTAGATTGATTTTCTCAAGGCCTGTGACCATTACCAGTGCCTTGGAAAACATGGAAAGAGAGATGAAATTCCTTTGCAACAAATATCCAGTACTCAACCATTTGAAAAATGGGCAATTGACTTTGAAGGGCCAATTGTGCTAGCCACTTGAAGGATTAGTTCATGGTATATCATCACTTGCACTGATTACTTAACACAGTGGGTCCTGGGAAAAGGTAGTGCCTATGAAGGATTGCACTACAACAACAACTGCTAGATTTTTGTGGGAAAACATAATCAACAGGAATGGTTTCCCTTTAAGTTTAACAAGTGATATGGGTACACACTTTCTCAATGAAACAATCAAGATTCTGTTAGTAGAATTTATGGTGGCCCATCATAAGACTACCTCATATAACCCTCAAGTAAATGGAACTACTAAGGCATTTAAAAAGATACTAAGTCACATGTTGACTAAAATTTGTCACGTTGGAAGACAAGATTGAGATGACAAAGTATCAATTGTTCTATAGGCATATAGGAAAACCTATAAAAGGTTAAACAAGGCCACACTGTTTTAAATGGTATTTAGCATGGAGGTTGTTTTACCATTTGAATTCACTTTACCATCATTGCGTATAGCACACATAGAAGGGTTAGCTGATGAGAAAGCACTAGAAGAAGTAATTGATAAGTTGATGTAATTATATGAAATATGATCACTTGCTAGATGGAGTCAGAAGACAAAAAAAGCAAGAGAAAAGGCATGACATGATCATCATACCAAGAACAAGAACTTTGAAGTTGGGGAGATGGTGTTGTTGTATGATTCCAAGTATCTGCGCCATCCTAAGAAGTTGAAATTCCATTGGATGGGATCTTACATCATCTTTTACATTCTTGATTCAAGAGCTTTCCAGTTACAAGTGTTGGATGGGATGAGGTTACCAGGTCATTTAAATGGGAGAATGTGGAAACCCTGCTATAAATAAGTCTTCTTGTTGTTTGTAATAAGGTAGCATTGCCAGTTATCTTATAATTTCCCTTTATGCTTTTTCTTTTTTATGTTTCCCTTTCTCGTTGCTTGTTCCTTTCTTTTTGTTTAGTTTTTGCACCTTGTCTGCCAATAGCAACATTATTTTCCCAAGGTTGTGTATGCACAGACAACCACACATCTGTTTTAGTGTGGAGGGAAATGATACAAAATATAGCCTTGTAATACAAGGTTGAGCTGGTAGTAGAAGTTACGGTGAATGGCCCAGTAGAAGCAAGCACATAAGGTGGAGAAAGCACACGAGGAAATGGTGGATATTGGATTATGGTATTAATATGGCTTTGCAGAGACCACGTATAAAAAGGATGAATAGTTCAGGAACAAAATGAGGTAGGTGAGGGAAAAAATTAGGTAAAAGGATACAAGAAGTGCCTTTGGCGCTGTAGATGCACACTTAAGAGTCTTTGGCTGGGTTGTTTTTTTACGCACCAGAAGTTTGTAAAGGTTTTTTTTCTTAGCATGTGGCGCATGGGTAGAGGTGCTTAAAGTCATCTTAGTGGAAAAATATACATTTAATGTTAAAGTACATTGGTAGGTGGTATCACATTTAATGCTGGAAAGAGGCAAAAAATATAAATACAAGGTCAGGTAATTCATTTGTTACCTTACAATTACAAACTGAAAGAAATTCTTGTGAACTAGAGTATCCAGAGAGAAATTTCTATGAAGAAAGAAGAATCTGAGAAATTTGAGTTTATATCTAGAATAGATTTGTGAACCAGAAGAAAGGAGTACATGGGCATGAGGAAGGTTGTGTGAAGAGCACCATCTTGTGGAAGGATTTCTTGGTTAGGTTTTGGTAGCTAGGGCATGGAGAAAGAAGGATTCATTTCAGGAGTTGAAGCTTTGGAGTGAGCTTTGGGATTGAGTAGTGTAGTGTATTAGAGAAAGAGGAAGGAGTATTTAAGTTTAGTCCAACTAGAAAATATGGCACCTAGAAAACCAACTATTTCACCGAAGAAAATAAAGGGAAAGGGTAAGGGGAAGAAAATCATTGTCGTCATGAGCACCAACAAAGAATTGTACATGGAAATGTAGTACCTAGATGAGGTATTTCTAGGAAAAGAGTGGAATTCACACTTACGAAATATGTGCATAAGCAATTATAACCATCACACGAGCACAATGGAGAAGGAAATGGTGCTCGAGTTGGTCCAACCAACTAACAGTAGTATGCTAGACAGAATGGCCATTTACAATGATGAGGTGAAGGTCAAATTAGATAAATTTGGATTATTACAACTCTATGAGTTGCCATACTTTGGAAAGCCTAAGCGCCTTTACCAGTTGTTGATGTCGTGTGAACATGAGACTCTTTTTTATTTCATGAGGTGCAAGATGTGCATCACACCACAACTGATATCCAAGTTCACATGCCTCATTTTTGAAGGAGATAACATAGATAATGATATGAGTAATAAGAAGGCTATCAAGGAGACTGTAGCTATGTATGACTACAAGAAGGGGTCATGATACTTTGACATCGCCAAAATTCTAGACCTATTTATGAGGATGGCCACGCACTTGGTGACCAAGCTCAATGATCAAGAACGATGAATACAAGTGAACAAGGCATGGCTAAATGTATGCCAGAAGATATCTAAAAGAACCATCTATAATTTGTCCACTTTCATCATAGATGTGATTATAAGTAGCATGTAGGAGGGAGAAGATATACTCTTCAACAACATCATCCTCACCATTGTATTTTAATATATTAGAACACCTGATGGGCCATAAAAATGTGTTTGGGAGTATCCATAAGAAGATAACTCGCCCAAAAATAGGTTTGAAAAATATAGTTGTGAAACCATGACGGCCACTCACGAAGCGCGCCTATAGAAGTGGTATAAGCAAATGCGTGATGCATTTGGGGTAGAGTGGATGATCCCAAAGTAGTTACCTGTGCTTATTGATGGAGAGGTAGAATTCACAGTGTATCAATACTTCTGCATTTGAAGATTTGTATTGATAGATGAGAATATGATTCCATGGTGCAAGCTACCCTTCTCCTTCACCGTGTGATACTTCCAAGCCAAAGTTAATCAGTTCAAGGAGGTAAAAAGAGTAAGGTTAAACCTTAGTGAAATAGACATAGATCACTGTGAGCTATGTTGGAAGCTACTCTACCCAAAGAAGTGTGCATACATGGAGATATATGTCTCACATGAGATACAGATTATGAAGCCTTTAACGTTGCCAATTGCACGAAGGACCGCAGTAAGGGTGTATATGCACATAAGGCCAAAATTTTAAAAGGTTGCTTACTTGGAGAATGATTTCTCCATCCCTAAAGACCCTACCAAAAGGAAGAAGGCCGTGCTTAGGAAGAGAGAAAGAGAATAGGTGTAAAAGTCACCAAGTGTTCAAACCACCCAAACGATGAGTGTGCCAGAAGAAAGTGTTAAGCCTAGTACTTACGTGCAGAGAAAAAAGTATCCAATCAAGACTATGTCCCTAGAATAAGAGGAAATGGAGCATGAAGATCCCCTCACCTAGGAGCAATTTCCAAGGAATATACCACTTGTCAAAGAAAAGGAAAAGGAATAATCTGTTGCCCGGGAATCCCTAGTAAGGAAGAAGTAGAAGGTGACTGATGAGGAAGATTCAGAAGAGACAGAAGGTCTAGATGCCTACATTGGTGACATGGATGATGATGATGAGCCAGAACGAGGAGAAGACCATCCTGTCTATGAGATACATGAATGTGAGGAAGAAGGATATGAGGAGAATAAAGAAGTAGGTGAGGAGTATAACAAAGGAGATGAGGAGGACAGAGAAGAAGCTGAGGCCCAAGACAAGGGGGTGAGTGGAGAAGAGATCACAAGAGATCAAAGGACCCCAAGTCTCACAAAGGAACAAATAGACAAGGCCATAGAGAGATAAGTGGAATAAATCATCAAAAACCTGGTGTAACAAGAGATTGAATGCAGTACGAATGTGGTGCTCAAGGAATTTGAGGAGGAAAGCATAGGAAAAGAATATGGAAGCATGGGAGGAGATCCCAATTTGGCTGTAAGATTTCCAAGGGCCACATACACGAGGAGAAATAGCATGGAAGAAACGAAAGGTAAAAGAAAGGGCTACATTGATGATCTAAAAAAGGTGTTACACGTGATTCTAGAGCACCGTGCCAACAGAACAAATCTTAGCCATGACTTCATTTAATGAGGAAGGTGCATACCCTCAAAAAAGGAAAAATTTGTCATGGTCATTTGAGTTTGACATTGATGAGCCTGAATTTTAAGTAAGCCAAGGAGCAATGTTGAAGGTGCTAAAAAAATGATGTAAATGACCAATAATTATCTGGTGATCAAATTTGTAACGTGCTCAAAAAAGTCTCATTATAGGTTGAAGCCAAGCTCTTCGAAAGAAATGACAAGGTGAAGTTCCTAGAGGAAGAGCTAGAGAAAATAGAAGAAGAGCTCCTTGAGAAAAGTAAGGACCTAATTAGCACTTAGTTAATGCGTGAGTTAAAGGATGAGAAAGTAAGACTGTGCGAGGCATACAAGAAGATAGATATGATCACAGATGCCATTATCTTGAAGCATCTAGACTTAACACCACCCGTGAAAAAGTATGGATCATCTTTGCAATGCCTAGAAGACTTGACACACATAATCACTATGAAAAGGTGATCACTTACCTTAAAATCCTCAGAATAGATGTTGGCATGCCAATAAAAAGAGAATAAGAGGAAGGTTGTGGATATTGTTTCTCAGTATAACAAGATCCTCACCGATGTAAAATTCTCTGCATAGATTCTTGAGGCTACCTTTGATAACTGTGTGGATAGGGATAGAGTGGAAAGTATCTTAGTTGCCACCCATGAAGTGAAATTCAAGGAGTTCCATGAAAATAACAAGGGGAATAGGGCTAAGTGAGACAAAATCCTAGCCGAAGTAGAAAATAAATCAGAGGCCATTGAGAGCTTGCAGGGCTCAATCAAGAACCAGCTAAAGGAATTTTACCACCAAATCACTAGAAGGATGGACACGCTTGAGGATTTTTGTAAACAACTGGAGGAGATCGTAGAGACAATGAGAACAAAGGGAGAGGAGTTGAGTTTTGAAGAAGTGAGCACCCTAGTGGGTGACCTTTGCTAGCAAGCTCAGAATGAGGTCGACACTTGGGGAAAGTTAGAAGTAGAATTAGGGAAGAATTTCCCTCTCCTCCTCCAGAATTAAACAAGTTCCCCCATTATTTCATTCTTTTCCCCATTTCTTCATTCCTTTATTCTTTCTTTCCAACCATTTATAAGGATCTGTTATTATTTATTTCTTTATTGAATATGGGGTGATTTGGGCCTCAAAATATCAGCTAAATACAAAAGGGCGCATGGGTGTGCGGGGCCTAGTTGAAGAAGGGCATGCCAGTTGAAGGCATGAAGGGAAGGGTTCTGGTAGGTTTTTTGCTAAACACACGACACGCGTGCTCAAGGAAAAACAATTTTTGTATTTAGCCACATTCAGTACTTTAGGCAGCACATGAGAAAAGCACGATCCTTGTGGATAAGGTGCCAACCTGGTGACTATGGGATCAAAAAGGGAATATTCTAGGCATGCGATGGAAGGTTCTAGAAGGCATCATTGTAAGGAGTGGAGAGCTCGGATCTAAGAAAGCATGCTTCCATGGAGGACCACCTCGACACTTGGAAATTGATCTGTAACTTGTGAAAGACATGATAATGGGTGCTAAGGTTATAAATACAAGAAAATGATGGTAGTAGAAAGGAGGAGGTGAGTAGAAGGAGGATATATGGTATAGATAGTGTGTAGAGAGTATAGAGGAGAGAAAAGAGAAGTAAATCGTTACTGAATGGGGATGTTATGGGGTAGGGATTATATGAACTCTGTAATATTTAGAGGATGGGTTTTTATTCTTCTTTATAATTTGATGAGCATACTATGGCTTTGATGCATGACTTTTCTTTGCACAATTGGATGAGTATATGTCATGACATCATGGGATTATAATGTGGTTATTGAATTTGTTAATAATAATACAATGCTCTATTTTAAATCATCTGTGTTTGGAAGTATATTACTTATGTATTTCCTTTATTTATGAACCATTTCCTTATGTTGCTTGTAATTTCTATTTTCTGGATGCAGTAAGATAATAACTCATTCTTAGAATGTTGCATGGTTATTTTCTACTCATTTCCATTTGAATATCTGTTATAAGATGATGCATTCTCATAAGACTCACATAAAGGAGATACTCGACGCCCGCGTGTGCCTCAGGTGAGCACCTACCACCCGCTGGTTAAAATTTTGGCATGCATGGGATTAGAATATTGGTCTAAGGGTATAAAATATGACTACAACTCACCTATAACTCGCACGTGAGCTCGCTAAGATCTTTTAATCCTTTTCTCAAATTTTCAATTTTTATCAGGTTTCTTCTTACTGTTAAAGTTCCTTAGGAAAAGGGAAATTTCCTTAGGGAAAAAATAAGTACTCTAAGCACCAAATCATTCTTTAACACATGAAATTCATTTTTTAACCTGAAACTTCATTGATGCCCCCTCACTAACTTTCCAATTCTAAACTTTTCCATTTGTCTATTTTTTCTGGGGGAATGGATACCAATGCCACCAATTGATTATTCATGTGTGAATCGACAAGGGAATGAATTTTGTAGAGTGAATCAAAATATTCCTCAATGCATGGTGGTCAATACTAGAGCTAATAAAATACCTATAGAAGAGGGGAAATAAAAAAATGTAGGGCATTCTCAAGCTTGCCTAACACTCCAAAAGGGGGGGAGTCTAAATCGAGTCTCTAAAATACAAGGGATTCCCAAACATCCTTCTACATCAATCCAAATAAAAGGAAGGATGGTTGCACAAAAGGTCCAAAATATATATAATTCAAATTCCTTCAACATCCTTGAATAGATGAATAAGACCCATGTAAGTATCTCAATTTATGGGATTCCTTAGCAATTCCAGGAAACAGAGATGTCTTGCAAGCATCTATGGCCAATTTATTCATTCCAAGTGAGTCACCAAAGGAACAAGACATAGTTATTCTTACTAATGAAATACAACAGAAGGAGGATCATTCAAATGATAATGTGAAACCCCCTCCTTCATATGCATCTCTGATTAATGGTAATCATTTAGTCCACAATTCCAAGAATGACTCGGGGGTAAGCAGCTCTGTGATACCCAAGAAGATTGTAAACTAGCTAGGTTGTAGTCTTATTTTATACTCAGATGCCTAGGTAGGCTAGCACGTCACTCAGACAGGTCTGAGTGCTCACATGAAGCTCGCAAAGCTACTAGGTCCCTATTTTTTACTATCTTGCCAAGGTTTTAACATGCATGTTTGTAATAACCATAATCAGAGTTTATATTCCATCATAATAAATAGATCCATGAGCTCAAACTAGAAAGACATGTAAAAAAAGAACATACAAATCACATAAGGATTAATATCATATTTACCATACAATTACCATGAAAAGAGATATCAAAAATAATATCCATCCACAACGATCCATTATAGTAGCTCATCACAAAACATTAGATGAATACATCACAATACTCTTCAAAATGCATGTGAGCAATTTCATACTAGCAACAAAACCCTTCTATCATACAATCTCTCAAAACAACATATTACATCACACACACACACACACACACACACACACACACACACACACACACACACACACACACACACACACACACACACACACACACACACAGGTGTGGGTACTTTCCCTTCACCACCCATGCACTCTTACAAGTGAGTTACATGCTCAAAATAGCCATGCATCTAGATGAAGATAACAACAAAGAATGCATGTTATCATAATAAGTCTAATAATAGATTAATCCTAAAGGTATACTTTTCCTTAATCCTACTATTAGCTCCTATGCACTAGTTTGAACTAAAAGGTCCCTCCTCAAAAATAGAATCTTCTTGACTGCAAAATCCCCTTGCATTTTACACACTCCATGTTTATATTTAGCCTGATAATTAAAAAGTGACTAAGTGCTTTTCCTTTCTGAAGTGATCCTCACTCGTAACTTTGTTCCCTTTTCCACATGTAAAGTCTTTCATCCAGTGCACTAATCATGTTCACTCATCTGCATATTTATTTTGTTACCCTTTTTTCCATGCGCATGCCTCTATATAATCCAAAACTTATTCATTTTCCAATACCCAACATTACCCCACACTAGGTATGTTTTCTATCCTCAGAAACAATCTAATTGATTGCACAAAGAATGGTAAATAATCATCCATGAGTAAAAAAAAAAAGAATATTCGCACAACTTGCACCAAAGAATGAAATAATCTAATCTTTATTGGGAAAAAAGGAGGGGGAATTCCTTATTCAATAATTTTAACAATTCCTTTCATTCCTATAACTCCTTGCTTTCCTGATTAGGTACATCTACCAAAATGTTAGGAACTTCCCCAACAATCAAGTCCTCACCTTATGCCTTTAGCATTTTGACCATAGTCTCTAACTATTTCCATGTATCAACTGACACGTCTATCTTATGCATGATCTGGGGGTAGATTTTTTTAACTTATTTTTAATTAAGGACCTCAATAGCTCAATGGCCTCCCTCTTTTTCTTAACTTTGGCCAAATTTTTCTCATGTTTCTCCTAGTTTCCCTTGTTCATGGCTTGGAACTCCTTTAAATATTTTTCTTCCTTGGCCACAAGTAGTCCCACCATTTGATTTCTATCTTTGAAATTATCATTAAAAACCTCTGCAACATAAGCAGATGCCTTCAGTGTTTCAACCAACTCACTATACTATTTTATGGTGGCTTCAATGTTTTCATTTTCTTGTATCTTCTACTACACCAATACATCCTCTATAGACTCCAAGGCTAGAGGTATTTGTTTTGTAGTGATCATGCATGTTGGATCTTCTAGATAAATGAAAATATGTCTCATACTTAGTTCCATGATGAGGGACCAAATCAAGGTGGGCAGGTAAAATTACATCAACTATGTATTTTTCTTTCTTGTATGTGGCTCATGTTTTCCCTTTTCTTCCCTCACCTATTTTAATTGAGCAATGATTTTATCTTTCTTCTTTATCTCTGTATCTCTATCCCTTATTTCTATATTTTTCTCATCCAATTCTCTCTTCATAAATCTTATTTTGTTGTTCTTATCAAAAATCATGTCACCCACCTCCACCGATGACTTATTAAGCATGTTACAAACTTGTTCATCTAACAATTGATGAGAATCTACTATTGGATAGGCTTCGTCTAGAGAGGATATATCCCAGGTATCTATTAAGTAATGAACGCTTATCTCAAACTCAAGCTCATCTATATACGATTCAAGTGCCCAGGATAACATCTTCCTTTTGTGCGATAGTGCCTCCTCCTTACTGAAAAATGACCAGAAAAATAATTGATCTAGTGGTATCATGCTCTGATACCTGGTGCACAAAATTTGACTGAAATTGTCAATGTATTGTATCATAGGACCATGTGGAGTTTACCTTGGCATTTTATTCTTCCCTTGAACCCCCTTAAGGAAACCTATAACAAGATTCATTTCTCAGACCAATAACTATTCATTTCCTTCATTCCTTTCCTCTTCACCACATGCCACCTCATGTTCCACTAGATGCTCTATGATCTTTATAACTTATTATTCAAGCTCACACTCTCACTCAGGATTAGTGCCACACCCGGCTACATGCCGTAATGCTAGATCTAATCTCTCTCATATGGTTTGAGTGACAAGTGCCCCAATGTATTCTTTATCTACATACATAACATCGGTGTCCTCAAATTGTGCGCTCTGGCCCTCTATAGTTAATTCATCAATGTGTACACATGTGGGTTCAATTTCTTTACAATTTATTCATCACTTTCAACCTCTTCTTAGTTTTGGCTCCCCATCTTCTCATATTTTGAGCAAGAAACAACCCTATGTTTATTTTTTACTAGAGACCCTCCTCTAGAGGGATGAATTCTCATATATGTGCTTGGATTTTCCTCCCTGTGCGTTGATGTCTATCTTATAGGCATGCTAGAAATGGGAGTCTTATCTTTACTTCCTCCTACACTCTCACTGAAGGTGGGAGTCTCTTCATGGAATCACTTCTTTGGTTGAACCTTATTCTACACATAGGGCTCTTTAGGGATGGTTACATAATATTCTATGAAAACCCCATCCAAAAATTATGGCCTTCTATATATATATATATATCATTGTTCTCACCGTGGCTATTGGAAATGTAACAGGTTTATACAAATGAATGTTTCTTGAAACATGCTTCTCCTCATAGGAACACTTCTTGGGGTAGACAAGTGTCTAAAGCATCTCGTGGTGATCCTGGTCTACTTTTCCTACATCAATTATAAACTTATATTCTTCCTTAAACCTATTTATAACACTCTGAAAGTACTACGTGGTGAAATCAAATGATATTTTACACCATGGGCTCTTGGTACAATCATTTAATGTGAAACACCTACTGTAAAACTGCTGATAGACTACGAACTCTGAAATCACATCTACTAGAGATGGAAAATCACTTGGAATGCACCATTCTTCACTAAATGCATTGCCTATCCATTTGTACCAATTATCCCAATGCACCCTATATGCTAGTGTGATCGAATCATAGTTATATTTGGTAAACCGCTTTATACGAGAGGGGTCATCTTCAGGATACTCCCACATCTTATCATCCAGCCCATCAGGAACTTAATCTTATAGAACACTATCACTTATAGAAAATTTCCAAAAATATTTTATCTCCATTGTCAGTAGTGTCAATGATCTCCTTTGCTATGAATGAGGTAATGTTATATATCATCCCCTTTGATATATTCTTGCATACACGAATCCAACATTTGTTCACTTGGGTCCACATCTCTTTCTTATTAAACTTGGTAAGTAAGCTCACAACCATCCTTATGAAAATATCATTAAGTTTTGATATCCATTGTGCACCCTCCCTTTTTGTAATCACACTCTATAGCAGTCTTCTTCACCTCGACATCATTCACTAGGTATTCATCAAATGCAACCCCTATACCAATCAGATAAGTATATCTCTCAATCAATGACGTGGTAAGGTGCATCCTTTTTCCATTGAAATAGAAAAAATTCTTTTGGAAACATGACATCACCCATTGATACAATATCTCAGGTTTCCTAAAAAATGGAAGCTTGTATAACTATAGTAGCCTAGCCTTCTCCAATAACCTTTTCACCTTTTCGTCATAAACATGCTTATCATATAGGGTTATATCTTATGTTTTTCGAACAATTTCTAACACCATGTCATGTGCTGCATATCTATTCAATGATTATAGTCGCTACTTGCTATGTTCCTCACAAGAGATACCCACTCCTTCCCCATCAACACTCCATTGGGGTACTTCATTTCTACATACCACTATTCCTTGATATATACAATGAGTGTTAACTTCTCCTTGACCTTTCCCTTTACCTTATTCTTTGGTGATGTGGTTGTTTCTTTCCTTGGTACCATATCCATCACTCAAACTCAAAATATTACCTTGTGCCTTGCTCTAACCTTAGTGCCCTAAATTTCTTGCCACATACCTTATTTGCAACAATGTTAAACTTCTAGGTTCAAATTTTGTACTCTTTGCCATAATTCTTGAAACCTTATCCAGAAAAGTTGTGATATCTTACAAATCCATGCCACACCATCTCAATTTGTAAGATTACCTCAAATAGAACTCACTCTTCACTTGGTTATGTATTCTTTCACACCCTAGTTATAGACTCTCCAACTTGGCACTCAATTTATCAAGGAGTCACTCAAGTTCACCCTAGGTTGAATGGAAGAATACACAAATTTCATGCAAGGTATGATAAAAATGATTTTACCTGGATGCTTTATTTATAGGTTTCTAAATTTTACCCACAGTAATTAATTACCAACTACCACCATAAAAATGCATTTAATTTGGATTTTCCAAATTTTCTATACTTTTCCACAGTTTTCATTGTGCTTCCATCACACGTTCCAACTGCACCCTTCAGGGACACAAACTACTTCCTAGACCACAGACCTCCTTACGCGTGCTATATACGCTGAACTATGTAAACCTATGCATCCGATACTAAGTAGTTCCCCATGTTATTTCCTATATCGAGTTACATTTTGTGCTCATTCATCATACATGGATTTTCCTCTGGGAATTTTCCTTATTATCACCATCCTTCTTATGTCACCTTTCTTATCATTATATTCTAGTAGCCAACACCATCAACGATGCATGCACTCCTTCAGTTATTAAGTAACCTTAACCATCAACAATTTTTTCTCTTCTATGTGCTCTTATAATCCAATATGTGTGGTCCTCTATGCATGAATCCAATAAATAGTAATCAACACCTAGTTTGGAATCACATTTATTAAAACAAAACATGGAACTAAATTTACAAATCATAACAATGATGAAAGGAACAAATGAAAGGAAATTCACAAAAGGGAAATCCAATCTAAGTGACAATACTACCTAATTACAAACACCGAAAAACCTTATTTATAGTAGGGATTTAGCCTACTCTTTATTGAAGTAACTAGGCAATAAAGTGTCATCCAATGCCAGTAACTGACAAGTGCTTGAATCAAGTATCTTTGTTACTAAAAATGGTACCAACCAATGAAATTTTAGTTTCCCTAGATGGCTCACAAAATTTGAATCATACAAAAGAACCATCTTTCCCCCCTCAAATGTCTTATTCCTGATATGCCTATAATTCTAGGACTTTTTTCTCACTTTTTCTGTCATCTAGCTACATCGAGCAATATCACGCCATTCATCTGACTGTATCAGTTTGTCTATGTGCTCATCCACATAGTTATCATCATCTAGTCATCCTATGTGTGCAATACGTAGGGATAGCAATAGGAACTCCACAAGTCATACAACTTTGGTGCCAAACACAAAATGAAAGGGTTTAGATTTATTCAATTGTTTGTAATTAGTCAAGTATGCCCATAGTACAACATATATTTTATCATCCTAGTATTTCCTTCTAACATGATATGTTTTTGTCAATTTTTGTCCTAGAATTTTTTTGAAAGCTTCAGCACTACCATTGGGATATGGGTGATAGGGTGTTGTCTTATGGTGTACCACCATAAAATGAGACAAGAGAATTGTGATGGTATAATTAAATAAATGAGTGCCCGTATCACTTTTTAAACTTAAAAGACATATATACCTGCTGAGAATGTTCTACCATAAAAATATTGGTACTGTAATTGTTGTGCAATCCTTAGTCAATCATATAATTTTAGATAGTGTATACAATTTATAATATAGTGTGTGTTATTCATACATGTGGGTGGGGAAATATGACCTATAAATTCAATCGCCCATTTCTCAAAAGGTTTAGCACTTGCAATAGGTCGCAGTGGAATTTAATCTTTGGATCTTGGCTTCTCAAGGCACTGAAAATGGTCATATGCCTTAACATATTCTTTAGCATACTTGTATAAAGTTTCCCACTAAAGGCCAACCATCAAAATTTTCCTCACGGTAGCGTCACCTACATCATGACCTCCTGTAATTCAACCACGAGCTTCTTCCATAATACACTCATGCTCATGATCCAGAACATACCGACACAAGAATTCATCATGGCCTAGCTTGTACAAATCTCCACTTGTTAAGTAGTAAGGTGTCATGCGTATTTCAAGTTGTTTCTTCTCTAAGGTCTTCATTCCCATAGGTTCCTGATGAGTGCACAAGAATATAGAAATGTCCTCTAGTTCAGTGGGCACATGATTCAATCTAAAGAGTTATGCATCTAACATTGTGTCTACAATACTCTGCGTGTCCTCACCAGAATTAATTCTTGAAAAATGGTAAGGCCCTGAGTTAATTTTTCCTGGTTTTTCAATAAATGTAAATTGAAATTCTTGATATAGTAGTATTCACCTACAAATGTGCCCTTGTAAAAAAGGATTGTTTACCAAATACTGAAGTGCCATATCATCTTTGAATAAAACAAAATGTGTAGCCAATAAGTATTTTCTAAATTTTTACAGTGCATAAATCATGGAAAAAGCTTCGCGGTCAGTAGTTATATAATTTTGTTTAACCGATGTCAACTTTCTACTTGCAAAACAAATAGGGTGGTCTATAATTCCTTTATCAGGATGTTCTAGCACCACGCCAATTTCCATTCCAAAAGCATCAACATGAACATGAAATGGTTTATCCCATGAAGGAAATTATAAAATAGGTGTAGTAGTTAACCATTCCTTCAGTATTTCAAATGCATACTACTACACATCAACCAAATAGAATTTTACTTTAGATTTCAAAATTTCTTCCAGGGGCAAGAAAATATTTTCATAGCCTTTAATGAATTTCCTGTAATACCTTGTATGTCACAGAAATCTATGCACTTCACTTGGATTATTAGGTTCCTCCAAGCCCAAGATCACAACGACCTTAGTTGGGTCCACCAACAAGCCTTCTTTACAAAAAATATGCCCAAGTAATGCTCTTAAAGGTGTTGTAAAGATACATTTCTTAATGTTCAAAGAGATGCTCAGCTGCCTACACATTTCAAACATAAGCCTCAAATTATCACAGTGATATTTAACAAAACCATATAATATCTAATCATCTAGATATACTTGTAAAAACTTATGTGTAAAATATGGAAAATATTTCATAACAATGCGTGAGAACACCACTCGTGCATTCTTCACTCCAAAGGTAATCACATTATATGAAAAAATTCCCCGCTCAATGGTACTCATTTTCTTTTCCTGATCTTCCTTTGTTATACGTACTTGATGATATCATGAAAACCCATGTATAAAAGAATAGATCTCGCACCTTGTAATTACCTAAAGGATCTCCTTTGTAAATGGGGTGGGAATATGATCAATAACACATGAAGCATTCGATTATTTGTAGTACACACATATCCTTATCCTCCCATCATTTTTAATATTGATGGCTATGGGACTAACCCACTCAGATTCCTCAATTGATTCATAAAATTCTACTTTGGAACTCTACGAATCACACAATTATGTTGTTCTACTTTCAAATTTGGAAAATGACATATTTTCTTCAAAAAATTAGAGCTTTCTAACTGATTATCTAGTTCTATAGAAAAGAAATTGTAGAGAAGGAAAGAATTCAAAACTTCAACACTAACAATTTTATCCTATAAACCTCCAATGGAGGAAAACCATTCGGGAAGGGCAACTTCTCTTTCTTCCATCTTTTATTGGTATAATGCAGACACTTATAGATTATAATAAGTATGAAAAGAAGCAACAATGTAAACATTCTCTCCAATTACTTGTTTTCTCTGTTTCTACACCTTTCTCCTACAATTCCATTCCAACACTAAGATCTTTCTCACTGTTATCATTAAACTCTACTTATTGATCTCTCTAGATATTTGAATGCTCATTATCTTACTCCTCTCTTACACTTATAGGACTTCCCATGTCCTCACATGTACTGGAGGATGTGAAAGGGAATTTAAGGGGAAGAGACGCAGCTCGGTGCTTCAAATTTGCATCCATTCGTGTTTCATTCTTCTATTATGTTTGAAATTGTCAGGACTGCCACCCTCAGCAGACTGGCGATCTCAGGACCGCTGCCCTTGCAGGGTGGTAGTTCTAAAACTGTCACTTTGTACAGAGCAGTGGTTCCTTCCAAAACCTTTGTTTACCTCATTTTATTCACTTTTCTTATTTCTCCTTCTTGGTGCTGATGGAATTGATGAAGTGGTGTGTTTTTCTAGATCCCTATAGATCATCAATGGGCTCAATTATACCATACTTGAGCATTTTATCAAATTTATCCTTTACCTACCTAGATTAAGATTCATCCTATATAGTTTCTTGCTAATCAGGAGCACACCTTCTTTAAGTTTATTTCACATCTCAGCTAAAGAAGGGTGTACTCTTTTTAACTCATGATAACCACTCAAAAACAAGTCGCGAAAGTTACACAGGATTTTAATAAATCTTAGCCACTTCCTACTCCAACCATTAATCCCTAATAATGGCATCTTTAGTCTCTACATCTACTCTAATGTTAACCTTACTTGTTTTCATATGCTCATGATACATGTGCACCTTCTCATTTGTTATTTCTATCATCTCCCACATACCTTTAGTGTGGTTAACATCTAGGTTATTATCCTCATCATCAACATCATTTATCATGCACACCAATTTACCCTTTTCCTTCATTTCTTAGGTATAAACCATTTCTTCTTCTTCAGTCTCTTCTAGGTCAAGGCGCGCCTCTAAATCCATCTCTACAAAAATTTCTAACATAAGTTCCTCCACCTTCTTGCTATCTCCCAAAGTAGGGCGCTTCATAATCTAAAGTTCTTCATTGACTGTAGGTTTAGTAGAAATACAATCAAAAGTATGGATCATACCTAAGGTCATCTCTAGCCAATTATCTTTTTCTCTTGTCAATTCTACATGGACATACCATGAATGCACATAGCCTCCTAGGGTGGCCTAGAAATTATATACCTAGAGTGATGGTGGTAAGGCCTCCTTCCCCTCCACCCAAAATATCTCACAAATATTAATGTGATGTGAAGCAGGGGTCTTCAAATGGAATTCACATATCTGAGAAGATACATTGCTCCTTAAAAACCTAGTAGAAAATGTGATTCTCACCTCTTGCCATTCCAATAGGTTGTCTTTGTGTGTGGCCCACCAACGCGCTGATGTCTCACATAGAGTATAAAATAGCATATTTTTTCTATCACCCTCATCCTTCCACTAGGCTTCTATGGCACATAGAAAGACACCACAGTTCCCCCCACCAGTGTGCTAAGGTACCTTTTTATAACTGAACAGCTTGACAATGTTTGTCATGATCATGCAAGTAATTGTGTTTTTAACCTCTCATCCAACTACTTCATACGTTCTATGTGCCCAGTTATCACAAAAAATACTAGTGGCATTACTAACTAATTGAGCATCATCCCACTGTAACACCCCTTCCTTAGATGGCTCAATTACCTTAGTGTATCTGATTGTGCACACATATATTATATTTAATTATTATTCACTTAAAGGCTCAACATACGAAGCATACTTTACATATATCAATGGTATAATTACACACTCTTCCTTGTTTTCAAAACTCATGTACCCCTTATTTAAGTGCAAATCTACATTATTTACATAACACCAGGAGTACCCAAGTAATGTTGGGAAACTATGTGCTTCAGCTAGCTCCAACACTTCAAAGTCCCCATTAAAATTGACTCCTTGAATTGTAATAGTCACATCCTTTACACTCCAAGAGGTATGACTTTAATTCTATTTTCCATATATAATATACTTAACGAGGGTTGTAATGGTGGTTTCCCCATCTGATCCCATGCATGCAACATGAGTACATTAACTTTTGAACCTGTATCTATTAGAATGTTGGTCAGAAGCCATCCATCTATGAATACATTAAATGTAATCTCATTATCATACTCATGATTATAGGGAGGTAGATGTGCATGAAGTATCTTCCTTTCATGCTCATGACCTATGTGTGGTATCTTTTCTCTTGAACACTCTTCTAATAAGGGGATTATGTTCTCTTGGTGTAACATTTGACATACCTCCTTCAAGTCATATACATCCTTTTAAGGTATTTTAACCTTATTTTCTTGTTCTAAAATGTGTGCCTACTCCTTAAGGCTATGAATTTATCCCTATATATCCTTGATAACATCGATAGTCTCCTGATAAACCTCTTTCTGAAATGCAACATCAGGGTACTTATCATTAATCACTTCTTGCTTTTTTATAGTTATCTTATGTTTTAGAGGTTCACGTGCACGTGCAGTGTTAGTACATGTAGTAACTAATATGGTCTATAATTCAGAATGAAGTCCAACCTTTGGCATCCACCAATCTCCATCTATGCGTTGTATCTTAATCATATCTACACCATTGTATTGTTTTGTGCTACATGCTCATATGCTCATACAAATCATCACATTATTTAAATTTTTGTTATTTTCCACTCCATGAGTAAACCACATTTTGAGGGAACTCACGGTGATAATGATCAAGAGATCCATAAGTATGAAAAAATCCCATAGGAAATCCTCCTCTACTGCTACTGTGACCTCGACCTCTATATCCTCCACGAAAGCCTCTATTCCTATTATCCCCATTATCACACCATTCATTATGTTATTATCCTTGTTCTTTAGATCCACCTGTTACAATAGTCTAACACAATTTTTTTTTAATGGATTCATGGATATCATCAATCACTCTGTAGTCAACAATGGCATGAGTGTGAGTTTTACAAATGTTACAATATATCAACACATTCTTCCAGATTGCATGTTGTAAGAGGTGACCTCTACTCATATCATGGTACAAATTAAAAATATCGCAATCCACCAACAGGGCATGCACTGACTTGTGAAGAAATTTATCCTCGTTATGTCCTTCAACCTCACAATTTGTATACCATATTCCACTAAGCATCTCATGAGATGAATTTGAAGAGAGCTTCCCCAATGTTTTTTCCATAGATACACATTGTGCCTCTAAAAATGGGCTCACTCTAATGTCCACACTCCCAACTACCTCAACATGGAAATCCACCTCCAAAGCATCGTGTAGATCTAACAAGGTCTTATGAGATAGTTCCCTTAATGTAACATTCCCATTTTAAAACTTTAGAAACAGGGGATTTTTTTTACCTAATGTTCACTATTCTAAATAAAACTTAATTTAGAACACAGATTCAATGCCAGTAAATTTCATTACAGATAACCATATGCAGTTGTAATGACTCGGTAATACACCGATCTATTCATTCCATGACTCGGTTATCTACTGATCTATCCATGCTTCACTTTAAGTATTGAATACTTATCGTATACTTTGTATACTTGTTTTAACCCTAATCTGGGTAATGAGTGATCTTGTTTAAAGAACATACCTAAGTATTTGTTACCAATATTCATCTGGTATCATGTACCTTTAAACGAGGTGACATAGGAAAACACAACCAGTAGCTTGCGATACTTTGGCCAAAGATTTTACAACATACTGTGTATGTCACTATTCCTATACGACATACTCGTAATTTTGGAATATGTCCTTCATCTCACTCCTCTATTATCATGAAAGGTATTTACTGACTACTATCAGTCCACTTGTCCAAGGGTTTAACCCTATCCCAGTTTAGGAACATAGTCTATTATAGGAAGACACTTTCGATGACTTAAGATAAAAGGGCATACTCAGTTGACCTAAGTCAACTGGATGTACCAAAGTACCCTGGGTTATAGAAAGTTACTCCCTATCCTAAACATGTCGCTAACTTGACCTAGGGAGAAACTAAGTTCAAGTCCTTACTGTGTGTAGATCTAGATGATCAATGTAGAAGGGTGTTTCCACATGTCATATGTAGTGTTGTATCCTTAGGAAGACCCAAGTCTTCTCAAAGGTACATTCCTGTAGTTGGCATGTGCCAACATCCTATAGAAACTACCTCATCATGATGTACATACACCAAGGAGGTTATTAAGGTTAAGTTAATTTGGATTATAAAATATATTTCCGCATCCGTGCAAAACCCTAATTCAACACTCCTCAAGTCCTTGTTCTATACTTGGTTTAATTAAGCATTTAAGAACTTCCTCTAACTCATGATTGCTTTTATTGTTTGTTCTATTATTTTAACAACATATAATCAAAAATAGGACAGCAATAGCATAAGTTCCATTCCATACATCATAATCATCCATAGAAGGTGTAGTCACCAATTAGGTTCAACTATGGTAGACTTTATAAGAAATGAGGTCTATGTTTAATGATCAGGTCAGCCTTCATTTGGTTATGTATCATTTATCAAGGAAGTACCTCCCTCTATTTTATTAAGTGCTAGGGTTTGTCAAACCCTTTTTATTTTTCACAAACTCTAACATTCCATCACAGTTTCATTACGTAATTAAATACTATAATAGATTTATTTAGATAAGATTGATAACTTATGCAATCATAACCAGCTGCAACCTACTAAGAGAGAGATTAAACTAATCCTCTTTTCATCTAACTTATCAAGTTTATCCATATTTTAATTACAATATATATGGATAATGTTATCAAGATAGATATTCCATATTCTTCATTAATATAAGATAGATTACACAGTCAATACAATTAAATTTCCAACATTCAAATTCCTCATTTAAAACTTTTCATTTACAAGAATAAGTATTTCAGGCACGTTGTATGACAAACAACCTTCAAATGAAAAGAATACAACTTTTCTTTTTCAATAAAATTAAGAATGAATCGAAACTCTTTACATAAAGTTCAAAATCAAATAACCCAATACAACATGAAACTTCCTTTCTCTATACAATTTCTATCACGGATCAGTTTAATGAACTGAGCATGATAAGCACTAAGAATTAAAGTAAGGTGCATTCCACTAATTGCTTCATTAAACAAATTTGATTTAATGGATCAATGGTAAAACATTAAGAAAGTAATCATAAGAAATAACATCAAGTAAGAAGTACAATTAATATATCTGGTCTACTTCTAAGATAGTAACATTTTATAATCTGTAACTTCAAAATTATACCACAATACTTAATAGATCCTATCAATTTAGTTTTGGATCAATAACAGGCCTTGTCATTAATTTATCTCTTAAATTCACAAGGACAGACGAGCATGTTTAACTTTTCCCAATCTGCAAAAGGGTTAGTTATAACATAAAGATATCAGAAAGTTATATCCCTAAATAAAGACAAGGAAGAGAACGAATACAGAAAAGTTCAATCCATAAACTTATCAGTTAACAGAAAAGGATCACATACCCACAAGGATCCAAACCATATTTAATTTCATTTATACTATGAAATGAAATCCAACATCCAAAACAACATAGAAAATCTTAAGTTAGTTTCCAAAAGAGAGCTCAAAACCAAATGCACATTCGAGCCTGAATATCTCCAATTTTATAGGCCACCTTCCCTGGAAGACGTAACCTCATTACTTAGCTCAAATTCAAAATAGTTCAAAGAAGATAACTTGGTACAGTCTCAAACTGTAGACTACCCCCCCAAGAGAGTATAACTCTCTCTCTCTCTCTTCCCTTAATACAAGGTGGTTCAATAATGTATAACAATTGAGAACAAGTTCTACAATAGAAAAGATTGGAAATTCACTACAAATGAAGACTGAATCACCATTAGAAACATTAAAAAAAACTACTAATGAGAATACAACACAAATTCACATTGTTAACATCCATATAATGGTACTAAAACTTTCAGACTACAAACAGAATATCAGATTAGAACTTAGGATTCAACCAAATCCTACTACACATATGGAAGTAAATATTTAAGAGACTCAACCATACTAGTTATGTCCTTCCTTCTTCTAAATCATCTGAAAAAGATA
This sequence comes from Taxus chinensis, assembly GCA_019776745.2. Taxonomy (NCBI): domain Eukaryota; kingdom Viridiplantae; phylum Streptophyta; class Pinopsida; order Cupressales; family Taxaceae; genus Taxus; species Taxus chinensis. Next base: position 55,514,334 of record CM034151.1, read on the forward strand.
ACCAAAGACCTATCTAGTTCCTCAAACATCATACGACAGGTAGGGTTTGATCTAATTAAAGGCATAAAGGAAGAAGAAACTATTCCATGAACCTCTTACAACTGATACGTTGGTTCCATAATAGAACAAAGTTCCAATCCTATTTATTTCAAGAAAAAAGAAGTCAAGATTTCCCACAAGACAAGAATACGCTCAAAGTAGATATGTATACAATACACTCTAAGATTCACATGCCCCGTTAATTTTGAAACAAAGTGCATTCTAATGGAAAAAGTAAACAATTGTTCTTTCAATTGTCAAAACAAAGGAGGTAAGGAAGTTACATGGTCAAATTTGACCACAACTCACAAGACTGCTTCCTCAACGGTACAAAAGGAAACTAAATTTTTAATTCAAAGAAAATACCAGTAAGTATATGACTCATCAATTTTCCTCATACAAATCAAAGTTACCAACAAGAATACCTGTGTCAAGTTGTATTCGTGTAGAAATCATAGTTCAACAAATCAAGTTCAAACATGAATCTAAATAAAAAACATGGCTTTTTTAAAAACTCAAATAATACCAACACCCTATTACGGGTTCAATCCTTCCATTTTCATAAGGAAGAATAAAATCTTAGTAAAAAATGCAAGTACAAAGCATGATGTAATAAATCAACAACAAGTACAGAGTTCATAATATCTATATACAATTATCAAGGTTCAAAACTTCCATAAGTTCGGCACAGTTCAACAACCACTTGGTCCAAATAAAGCTTATAACCAATCACAACTTCAATACTAGTTCTGAGTATTCATGGAGTGTTATAACAACCACCCAAACAAAACCTTAAACAAAGATGCAAGACCATCCCGACAATACTATCAGTTCAAGTTAACAACAGCCAAGGAGTTCCTAATTCAAGCTCAACGAGCTTAAGTACAGATCAAAATGTGACGATACAATAACATATTCAGAACCCAACAAGTAATAAGCCAACACTTTTCACCCTATCTTCAAATGTAATAAAACAAGCTTCAAAAAAGCTACAAGCTTAAATACAGTACAAAACTACTAGTTCAAGCTACAGAGGTCAAAAGAGCTTCTAGTATAGATTGCAGAGTTTCTTACATTTACATGCATCCATCTAACAACCAGAATAGGGAATTTTTCCAAAAAAAATAACTGTCAATAACAGCCAAGGATTCATATTCCAAAAACCCACAAATTTTCCAAGCTTACATGTAAGTAAATGACCACATACAACAAGCAAATATAAAATTTCTAGTGAGAAGAATTGTTTTAATGAAACATGTAGAAGAAAGCAAGAAATCTTAATGGATAGAGCCTATCATACCTGATAGCACCTCTTCCAATTTGAAGAAGACTTCCAGCTAAGTTCCCAAGACCTCTTCTTCTGCAAACACGATCAAATAACCATATGCTTTTTCCACAATCCCACTTATACATTCCTCGGACCACAAATAGCTCAGAGAGTTCAAAAATAACTACAAAGTGGAGATCAAACTATTGGTTTAAAGAACCAGATAGCTCCATGCGGAGTGAAATTTTTGAAGCATGCAAAGCTAAAAAACCCCCAACAAATCCGCTAGCATTCCTTCCAAGACAGCTTTCTCGCCAAACTTGAGGCACATTAATGCCATTAAAACCAATTTTCCCGCTTATATTTCCCTGCCACCACCATTCATATTCGGTGAGATCCAATTGTAATTCGTAATGTATTTCCAAACTTAGAGATGCCTCCACGTAGATTCCTCTAACTTTCACTAACCCCTGCCGCACTGGAAGTCCTTTCATGTATTAAAAACCAAATCCAAAACAAATCCCAATAAAAATCCTTGGAATCACCACTTAGTTCCCATTACAAATGGCCCCTAGGTCGCCTTTCATATCCCAATAGTTAGGATAGTTAGAATTTTCTTAGGTTAGATCTTAGGTTATTTTAAATAAATAACCTTAGGATATAACCCCCACTTATAGTTTGTCATCCTAGGTTAGGATATAGTTTTAACCAGAAACTATAGGTTCAAAAAAATAACTTAGCATCCCCCTAGGTCACTTTACTACAAGCTAACAACTTAGGTTAGAATGTCATCCCTCGTAAAGGGGTATAATAACAGTAGTTAGCTAACCTACCTAAATCCTATGTTTATGAGGGTACATAGCCTTCTATTTAACTCTAGAATCTAGAAGTAGGGTTCCTAATTCCATTGACGTCATAAGCGCCCTGTAAGGGTCGACTAAGAAAATCTGAGCTCAACATAGAATAAACTACAAGCACTATTTTTAAGATAATAAAGAATTTTCCACTAAGAGAAGTTCAGTCCGTCAAGCCACATGACGATGAATGTCAATTTTTTTTCATTCAGTTATAATAAGAAGATTTAAAACATACCCTGGATCAATTCCATTGATCCAAGGATGAGTCCAATAGCGAAAGGTAAGTTACAACTCTTAAAAAACTATATTGCATCTTATCCGAAGAGAGTGAAATAGATTATTATAGGCAACAACATACTAGACCTCTAATCAAAGAGCATAATTGATTTATCCATTTCAAGTGTGATCTTCAGCAGTCAAAAGAACATACCTTTATCAAGAAAATCACATGTCAACACTTGAAATGCAAAGGAGGAATATAACCATTTTCGAGGGTGTTACACTTAAAAATAGAGTCAAAAATCCAAAAACAAACCATTGTGCATGTTGACTAAGGTGTATGTCATAAGCCAACTTTGACACCAAATTATTAAAACACGTATTGTATTCCTGAACACTTTCAGATAAGCCCTGAGTAATGTCCTTATGTATGATGATACTTTTTTGGTCAAAATCGTGAATATGGAACTCAAATAGAAATTTAGACAACAAAGCATCATAATCCACCATGGTCTAATGTGGGTCATAATTTATGTACCTATTATGTGTGGGCCCTTCAAGATTAGTAGCAAACTGACTCACCTTATTATCTAAATTGGTGATTCCCTTAGCATGCCATAACAACTCACACTTTTTCACATGCTCCACAACATCTTCAATACCTCTATATTCTAGAAAGTGGAGGGACATATCATAATACACTTGTTGAGGTTGATGTGTAGGTTATTAGGGATGTGAGTCCCATCATCCAGATCTAGAACCAGAAACACCATCAATATTTCTGCCACAGCTAGAACCACCTGATCCACTTGATCCCAACCCTCTTAATCCACCTGATCCTCTAGCAGTGGGTGCTAGAGCAATGTATGTACTTCCTTGCATCCCAAATGTAGTATAAAACTAAACTCCCATAGTCTATAAAGTTCTATAATTTCCATATGTGTTAACAATGCTCTACGTACCCACACTCTATCATGATGATGTACCAAAAAATATTCCTCCAATTGAGCCTCCTAATGAAAAAGATGATGTATGTGCTACCATAGATGAATGTGTCTCCTTATACACTTCTATATTCGAAGGAAAATTATATATACCTAAAGATGTTGGATTACATACAATCACCTACTTATTAATGATTTCTTCTGGAACTAGAACATCAGGCATAAGGGCTACGTCATCAGGTGGGATCACATGTATTTCTGCAGTCCTTACTCTTTCCTCCTCTAACGTTCTCTCATTAGAATCCAAAGTGGTTTCTCTATTGTAATTTCCTAAGTGGGGAAGATCATGATGCTCTGGCTCCACATACTCTATGTGGGCTTCAAATACTTTGTGAGATATCATCCTCTGTAACTCTACTGACTTGTCAATTTCATGTTGCTTAGCCAATTTCCTTTCATATGCTTAATTATACTTAACAACCTTTCTTCTCTCTACCTTTCTACCATAAGGTCTACTATCTTTCACCACACCTACTCCTTCCCCTACGTGTAGTGGTATGTTTAGCTAGCCATAGGGAGGAATTCTTAACTTATCACCACTTTCAAGATATTAATCACCAAAGGATAAGTGTGTATGTAAAATCCTCTAGGATCGTGCAAAAATTGAAACGCATCAACATACGGATAATAATATGTCGAAAACATGTACTCCATAGTATAAGTGTACACAACACTAACCCACCAATGATATACATCAAACAAATACTAGTACTCATCCTGTATCCAAACCCTTGATTTGTAACTCCAATTTTCCTTTGATGCATAGCCTAACAACCACTCATATATATCTAATGGAAAGCAACAAAATAATGTTTAATAGATCTCATGATATATATGATCTTCCACCCACGTGTGTGTTTTAAAATATGTCTAGAGTCATATCTTCATGGAAATTGATCTTGTTCATCGATTACCCAATCATCAATGACCACAAGATTCAATTGATACACTATCATCATGCAACATCATGGAAAATAATTGGAAAAGAGGTCCCAACAATGGAACAAAAACGTAGTCTTATTTTATAATCATATGCCTAGGCACGCTGGAACTTCACTCAGATGGGTATGAGTGCTCACCCAAAGTGCACAAAGCTACCAAGTCCCTCTTTGTTACTATCTTTCCAAGGTGTTAACATGCATGTTTGTAATAACCATAATCATAGTATATATTCCATCATAATAACAAGATCCATAAGCTCAAATTAGAAATAAATCTAATAAAATAACATACATATCACATAAGTATTGATATCATATTTAGATACAAGTACCATGAATAGAGACATCAACAACCGATATCCATCCACAACCATATTTTATATCAACTCATCACAAAACAACATCTTAATACATCAAAATATTGTTATAGAATCATGTGCGTAAGTTTTTTCCAGAAATATAACCCTTCTATTATATAGCCTCTCAAAACAACATATTACATCACATGGAGGGTTGGGGAAATTCCCTTCACCACCCATGCAATCTTACAAGTGATTTGTATGCTCAAAATAGTCACACGTCTATAGAAAGATAACTACAAAGTATGCATGTTCTCCTAATAAGTATAATAATATATTAATCCTAAAGATATATTTCACCTTAATGCTATTATTATCTTCCATGCACCATTTAAAACTACAAGTTTCCTCCTACAAAATAGACTCTTATTGACCGTAAAATCCCCTTATGTGTCACACACTCCATGTCTATATTTATCCAAATACTCAATAATTGTCTAATTCATCTACCTTTTTATAGTGATCCTTGCGTATATCTTCAGTCCCTCTTTCGTGCTCAAACTCTATCATCCAACACACTCATCATATTCATTCATCCATATGTTTCTTCTATAACTATTCCATGCACATGTATTCCTTTGTATAATCCAACACTTAGTAATTTTATCGTACTCAACATTACCCCACACTCGGTATGTTCTCTGTCCTAGGAAACACTTTGCTTTATCACAAAAATAATGGCAAAGAATCTTCCAAGAGTAAAAAAAAAAATAATGTCTACAAGGATTGCACCAAAGAATGAAAGAATCCAATCTTTACTAGGAAAAAAGGAGGGGGAATTACTTATTCACCAATGTTTCCAATTCCTTACATCCCTCTAACTCATTGCTTGCTTGATTAGGTGCATCTCCCACAATGTCAAGAACTTCCCAAGGATTCAAGTCCTTACCCCATTCCTTAAGAATTTTGACCATAGTCTCCAGTTGTTTCCTTGTATCAACTAGTGTGTCCAGCCTGTGCATGATCTATGGGTAGAGTTATTTTAACTTATTTTTAATTGAGGCCCTCAATAGATAAATTTCTTCCCTCTTTTTCTCAACTCAGGCCAAAAAATTTTCATGTTCCACCTTGTTTCCCTTGTTGTTGGCCTGGAACTCCTTTAAATTTTTTTCATCCTTGGCCAAAAAAATTCCCACCACATTGATCTCTATCTTTGCGGTTATCGTAAACAACATCTACGACATGAGAAACTATCTTCATTACTTTAACCAACTCACAATAATACGTTATGTTGGCCTCAATTTTTTCCATTTCTTATTCCTTCTGCCATGTCAATAAATCATCTGCATAATCCAAGGCTATAGTTTGTTGTTGTGTAGTTATCATGTGCATTAGATCTTCCAAATAATGAAATTTTTTCTCATACTTAGTTCCATCATGAGGGGCCAAATCAGGGCGTACAAGTAAAATTGCATTAAAGATGCATTCTTCTTGATTGTATGTGGCTTTTATCCACCAGTTTTCTTCCCTCACCTCCTTTTTTAATTACATAATGATTTTATCAATATTCTTTATCTCCCTATCTCTCTCCCTTATTTCTTTACTTTTATCATGTAACTCTCTCTGCACAAATCTTATTTTTTTGTTCGCATAAAAATTCCTAGAACCCACCTCCATAGATAGCTTATTGAGCATGTTTAAAGATTATTTATCTAACAATTGCTAAGAATATACTATCAGATAGGATTCTCCTAGAGAGGATCTATCCTGAGTATCTATTAATGAATGAGAGATGTTGTCACCAAATCACTGCACCCTCCAAATGGCCAAAGTATAAGTAGGTCGTTCATTGTGATTGGGACACATGGAATCACCTCTCAAGCTATGGGACTTGGCTCGAGGTGAACCTCTAGATAAGTCTGGCTTCCTTTTCCTAAACTAAGTGTTGTGTTATTCCTAGTTTCATAAAATGGCTATCTAGTCCTATGCTAACATTGTCATAGTTTTAGGGAAAGGTTTTTGCAAAAAGGAAACTATACTAGGGATGGTGATGCACCAATTACAGGGATATTTTAATCTCAGGAAGGTTTAATGGGAGTAGGATGCTGGCACCATTAACCACATTCACCTATTGCAACTTAGAAAGTATACAAAATCCCACAAACCAGAAGCATACGTTCCTTTCTTAAAACTTGAATAATATAGAATAGAGAGACCAGATTTGATTGAACACATAGTTAATTTACCATGAGGATAAAACCCATGCACATGTCAAACATTCATTTTACTGATTTTGGCTAATAATGATATAAATTTTAATAAAATAAGGAAAACACTCTTTCCACAACTAACATAAAAGATGGTTATATCACTTTTCCATAACATGAAACACAATAATCTAAAATAAAGGAAAGCTAATCATCTATACTAAGGAATCATACATTCACAAAACATATATCAATCAACCATTTAGCATAATAAACAAGGTTCTTCAAGGCAAGATATCACTCTGAATATAATTAAAAGGTTTTAAATCTCTGAAGCACTCTTCCAATCTTGAAGAGTAACTTCACCCAAAAATGATCTATCTCCCTCTCAAATGACTCCATATGCCTAACTATTTATAAGTTCTTTAGGATAAGTAATTACAACTAAGCCTTCAACTAACATTTTACTAAAAATAGAAATGTCATTAATTTAAGGGAATAGGCTCCCATGAAGATAGAAATCTTTTTGCAAGGGTCTAACTTAGTCAAACCTGTAACTTTGACTGATCCAGAGCTTGGATATGTCCTTTCATGGCCGCTCAACTTTGGCCTGGTTATGAAACGCCATCTTCTTCTACAAGTTTTTGTTGTGTTTCTTCCCACATAGCCATTCAATGTTTATACTCGATGAAGCATTTAATGATTCCTTCAATTTCCTCATCCCCTAGCCTATATGCATAGTGATTCACTATATCTTGATCTTAGCCAGAACTCTTCTAAGTTTACTCAAAAATTTCTTCAATCTTCCTATGAAATTTTGGCATAAAACCAACCTATCAATAGATTCACTACCGAAAGTTTTGGTGACCTCATCATCACGCTTCACTAAATCTCCGAAATTATTCTTGATCTTCTCCTCTAAAAGAGCATCTATATTTTTGTTGAAGAATTTATAGTTAACAATATCCAATTAATCTAGTATGTCATTTAAATCATCTATAATTTCCACTCATTTATCATCCATCTTCTTAATTAAATTTTGTAACACCTAACACTGGAATTCCATGGCCTTTATATATTCAAACAACTTTACAACATCGTCGATTACATCCTCCTGGAGGAGTAGATCTAAATCTTCCTCTCTGATCTCAGCCCATGTTGCCAAGTTCAAATTGAGGTTGTTATTGTCCTCTGAAAAAGCTTCTTCCATTTTGAAAATAACAGTTTTTCCAACTTGCAAATCATTATATATCTCAACAACTTCTTTAATTAAAGGATTAGCTTCTTGCAGTATACGGTTCATCCATTCATCTACTGATCTCCCTTTATGGCCTATCTTCTCGATCTCATGACAAGAAATATCATCAATGGTAGACACAACTATCATATCCATATTAGTTGAGACTTAAGTAGATGGAGCTGGCTTTTTTACTTTCCGTAATAATGCAGTGAGCTGCATGACCTTGGCCTTAAGGTCATCTTTATAAGCTTTATCCCTAGCATATTTTTCTAGCATATTTACAAGAGTAGTGTGTACATCTTGTTTATCTCCTTTGTGAGTGGATTTTTGTAGTGAGAATCTAGAAATCAGAAAATCTGTAGCTGTAATTGTTTCCTTAGTTTTTCCCTCAATAGGAGTGGAAACCTCTACAACTCATTCCATAGATGGATTCACTATCAGGCTTGAAACAATCTTTCACATCTTGGTATTTCTCTTTGGTGTATGTTCTAATATACTGTGATCTATGACATCCTCTAGAGGAACTTTATTCTTTTACTTTAGAGTCTCCTGAAACAACCCACCTGGAATGGATGATGCTGACGAGGATAGAATAGTTGATTCAGTACTTGAAACATTAGTCACAACAAGAGAACCAACAACATTGGTTGGAAATTGAATGGTAGTGGTATTAATGGATGGAGTGGATGTAAGTACTATCATAGGAGTTGATACAATGATGTTAGGAGATGATATAGAATGAAATGGAAGTGTTAAGGGAAGTGAAGTAGAAATGGGTGACCTAATAGTTTCTCTAGTTGAGAGAACTGGAAGGGGTGAGAATACTTGGGCCATGGAAGGAGATGGGAAAGAAGAAATGATTTTGAAAGTAGAAGGAACTGATGTTGGAAGAGAAAAAGGAAATGATGGGTCTTGTGGGAAACTTGGAGAATCACTGACTTTAACTATTTCTATCATAGGTGTTGTAGGAGGCATGACTTTGGGAACATGAGACTTGGAGAGAGATGAGCTCCCAACAACAAATAAAATAGTTTTTGGAACTGTATGGGCCTTTTTGGTTGACCTTTTCCCTTTTTTGGGTGTTGATTGGCTCATGGTTGATGGGGCTTCTATATTTGTAGGTTGCTCTAACCCCTTGGGTGAGATTCCCAAGGTAACCAACAAACTATGATTTATCTGTAGAATGGGCCCCACCCTCTCCTTTTTGTTGCAATATTCTTCAACATACCAATCAATCCATGGAAATGGTTGATTGGAAACACTATTATTTTTATACAATTCATCCAAAATCTTGTCGTCATCCTGCATGTCTTTTGGGACATCGACTATTCCAAATTGCCAAACCTCATCCAAATTTATCCTTTCATATTTTCTTTTTCAGATGATGAATTCATCCCTATAATGAATCCAAATTTCTTCCAAATAGGGCACATAGGAACTTGACTGACCTATTTCATTGAATTTACCCTAATAGTCAAAATTAGTTTGTAGATGGAAAGTCCGTAAGGTTACCTCTGCCATTTCTGCATCCACATTCTCAACCTTGAAAATATTTGGGCAAGTGTATCTACTAATTAAAATAGGGAATTGAACTCCCAATTTGTGTCATTTGTTCTGTATCTTATGGTAATCCAATAGTTGTCAAACCAATTCAAGTAGAAACCACTTGTCAGTGGGACATATTGGCAACTTACTTGGAGAACCTACGAAGACAGGAATCCGAATATAAGTAAATGTGAGGAACTGAATGTAGATAGATCCCCACTCATGCACTTCCTTGAAGGATTCATCAGAAATTCTCTGATTATACATCTCCTTAGTGAAACAGTAGAAAATAATAACAAAGAAGGCATCGTTGATCCTACAAAAGTGCTTTCTTCCCTCATCTAGTGTGAGTTGATGATAGAAATCATAGATTTGAAAGGTTCTTTGAATATCCTTGGTATTCAACCCATTGAAATATCCCATAGAATATGTGGCATAAACCAAGAAGGATGTCATATAAAAACTCTTTGAAGAATACACTCTACTCAACTGATAGGAAATGGAGCTACTAATATGCTCCCCCCATCTGATAAATTCCTTTTTTATGTTAGTGATATATAAGAACATCCACTCCTAGAATTCCTTCATAGAGGGAAGACCTGAGACTCTACTCAGTAGCACAATGACGTCATTTACCTCCTGAATTAAGTTTGACCGATACATGATCTCTGGTAATTTAGAAAAAATCTTGGCTAGATAACTTTTCAACACGACCTTTGTGCACAATTCCGTTTCTTTATCCCAATGTTCCACCGCTAAATCTGGTGAAATTATGGTGTAATATTCAACATCAAGTAGTTTGAGAAAATATTCAAAGAAATATGGGTCCAAGTGGATCACAACTTTGCCATCAACATCTTTAACAATCATGGATTCTTCATCGTAGTGGGTTGCTACAACCAAAAAAAAATTGTGAAATGCATGGACGTGGGAAAACCAGCAGCAATAACAAGCCCACTATCATATATGGCTTGCATTAAAGGTTTCTTATTTAGTGCCTTCACCCTTGCCTAGAAGTCTGGAAAATCAATTTGTCCATGGTCAGTGTCCCCTATGCTTCCCAGTTTGAAAGATAAGAAAGAGTGAGGGGAACCATGAGGAATGAATATTTCATATTTTCCTTGCCTTTGGATGTGGAAGTAGACATAAAATTCTAAGTTCCAAAATTCCGAAGAATAGAAGTCTGAAAAAATGAAAATCTCCAACCTCTAAAACCCTGAAAATTAGAAACCTGAAGTGGAGAAGTCCAATAACTCGAAGTGGAAACCTCTGAAAACCCAAAAATTAGAAAATTGAAATGTAGAATTCAAAAATGACAAGTTCCAAAATCCCGAAGTGAAAACCTCTGAAAACCGAAAGTTCAAACCTCTGAAATGGAGAAGCCCAAAATGATAAGTTCCAAAAACCCAAAGTGAAAAACTCTGAAAACCCAAAGTTCAAACCTCTAAAATGGAGAAGTCCAAAATGACAGCTTCTGAAAACCTAAAGTAAAAAACTCTGAAAAACATGAAGTTCAAACCTACAAAATGGAGAAATCCAAAATCCCAAAAAATAGAACTTCGAAGTCTAAATGGCACAATTCCCTATAAAAGATAACTCCTAACAACCAAATCTCTGAATTTCGAAAAGATATTTCTTTGAAAACACCAATCTCCAAACTCTAAAAAACAAGAGGTGCTGAGAGGGAAAATTGAAGAACTCGAGAGGATCTTTGCAAAACTCTAAATGCCTATAGAAACGAAAATCATGAAAATGCGGTGAGAAATGAGTTTTTTATTTTCCAAGGTATGCAAAGGAGGAACAAAAGAAATGAACAAGGAGGAAACAAAAAAATAAATCTTAAACCAAAAAGAAAATGAACAAAATAAAAATACCATGAGAATGACATCAAAAAAATGCAAGAAACAGTAAAAATTGATTCGTCAGAGAAAAGCGACAGGTGAAAATTCGATTTACATAGAAAAATCTTGATATTAATGGTGAAATTCCAATTAGTACGGAAGTAGGTAAGGATTAAATGCACATAGAGCTCTGAAAGTCTAAAACCCGAAATCCTGAAATTTCATATTTTGGGGTTTCAGAATTTGGAGATCAAGGGATGAAAATCGTGGAATGGCATGGAAGAGTTCCGAAACCTGAAAGCCCAAAAGTCTAAAATTTTAGACTTTTACAGTTTTAGACTTTGGAATTCTAAAAGTAATTAACTCAAAAATGATCGGGAGAGTTCCAAAACCTGAAAGCCCAAAAGTATGAAATTTGAGAATTTCAGATTTTCAGACTTCAAAAGTCCAAAAGATTTGTTTCAAAAAGCATGACCTAGAGTTCTAAAACCTGAAAACTTGAAAGTCTGAAATTTTGAACTTTGGGGGTTTCGTACTTCAAAACTCCAAAGGGAATTTCCTAAAAATCGTGACCTAGATTTCTTAAACCTGAAAGCTCGAAAGCCTGAAATTTCAGGATTTTAGGGTTTCAGACTTCAGAACTTGAAAAACATAATTTCAAATTCAAGCCAATTAAATTCCACAAGGGAAAATCCCTGAAGTCTGAAGTCCAAATTTTCAGAATTTTGGGACTTGGAGAACTTTCAAGATGCAGAGACATTCTGTGTGAATATTTTTTCAAAGTTTTTCTAATCAATTTAAAATTCTTCTTCTCAAGGTATATTAAATCGATAACAAGAGCTTACCTCAATCTCAGGCTCATCTATATATGATTCTTACACTCACGATATCATCTTCCCTATGCACGGTATCACCTCCTCCTTACTGAAAAATGACCAACAAAATAATTGATCTATTGGTATCATTCTCTGATACCTAGCATGTAATAATTTACTAGGGTCTTTAATGTATTTCATTATATGACCATATGGATTGTACCTTTTCCTTCTATTCTTCCCTTGAACCCCCTTAGGGAAACCAACTCCAAGAGTCATTTCTCCACCCAATAACTTTTCCTTTCCTTCACTCCTTTCCTCCTCACTTCACACCACCTAATAATCCACTAGATGCTTTATGATCTTTGTAACTTATTTCTCAAGCTCCAACTCTAGCTCAGGATTAGTGGTATGCCTTTCTCCATGCCCTGTAGTTAGCTCTAATATCTCTCATATGGTCTAAGTGATAGGTGCCCTAATGTATTATTTATCTACATCCATAACATGGGTGTCCTTAAATTACATGCTCTATCCCTCTACATCTGATTCATCAATTGTGTACACATGTGGGCTCAATTTCTTTACCATTTTTTCCTCACTTTCAACATCTTATACCTTTCATCTCTCCATCTTCTCAGAGTCTAAGCTAGGCACTACCCTATGTTTCTTCTTTACTAGAGACCATCCTTTGGAAGTCTTCCTTCTTGTATATGTGTTTAGATTTTCCTCCCTACATACTAATGTCTACCTTATGGGTGTGCTAGAAATGACAGTCTTATCTTTACTTCCTTCTTCACTCTCACTGATGGTTTGATTCTCTTCATGCACTTACTTCTTTTGTTCAACCTTCTTCTGTACAAAGGGCTATTTGGGAATGGCTACATCATCTTCTAAGGACACCCCATCTATAACTTATGGCCTTATATATATATATATTCATTTTTGTCACCGTGATTATTTGTAATGTAAACGGGTTTATACAGACAAATGTTTAATGATACATACTTCTCCTCATATGAATGCTTCTTGGGGTAGACAAGTGTCCAAGTCATCTCACGATGCTCCTTGTCAACTTTTCCTACATCAATTATAAACTTATGTACTTCCTTAAACCTATTTACATCACTCTGAAAGTATTGCATGGTGAAATAAAATGGGAGTTTGCACCTTGGGCTCTTGGTACCATTTTTTAATGTGAAATGTAAAATTTTTGATAGACTGCAAACTTGGAAATCCCATCTACTAGAGTAGGAAACCCGCTTGGAATTTTCCATTCTTTAATGAGTGGATCGAACATCCATTTGTACCATTTATCCTCTCACGCCCTATATGCTGGTCTGACCAAATCATAGGTATATTTGTAAAACGACTTTGCATGAGAGGTTTTTTCTTCATGATACTATTATATCTTATAATTCGGCCCATTGGGCACTCCAATTTCATAGAACACTATCACTAATAGAACATTTACAAATATGATTTTATCTCCATCGCTTGTAGTGTCAATGATCTCCTCTTCTATGAATGAGGCGATGTTATATATCGTCCCCTCCCATATCATCTTGCATACATGAATCCAACATTTTTTCACTTGCATCCACCTCTTTTTCCCATTCATATTGGTGAGTAATCACATAACCATCCTCATGATAGGATCATCAAGTTTGGTGATATCCATTATGCATCATACCTTTTTGTACTTAAAATCTATAACATTCTTCTGGGAATCATTGCATCTCCATAAAGTGTGACCCTTGTACCTATCAACCCCGTATATCTCTTAATAAATTTTGTAGTAAGACACATACTTCTACCTGTAAAATAGAAAAAAATATCATGGACACATGACATTAGCCATTAATACAATCTCTCAGGCTTCCGGAATAATAAAAGCTCATATAACTATAGTAGAGTAACCTTCTCGAATAACATTTTTCTGTTTATCATCATAAATAGGATTATCATCTCGAGTTCTCTCCTAATTTTTTTGAACAAGTTATGATGCCATGTCACACACCGTCACATCCATGTGATGATTATATTCACTTATGACCATTATCCTCACATGAGATACCCAATCCTTGCCCATCAACATTCCATCAGGGTACTACATTTCTATATACCACTCTTTATGGATATCTACAATAGGTGTCAACTTCTCCTTACCCTTTCAATTTACCTTCTTCTTTGGTTACATGGTTTTTTATTTCCTCAGTACCTTATTTTTCGTGCAAAATCAAACTTTTACCTTATGCCTTTCTCTACCATTAGTTCCCTAAACTTCTTGCCACATACCTTTCATGCAATAATGCTACACTTTTGGGTTCAAATGTTTTATTCCATGCCCTAATTCTTGAAACACTAGCCATAAAAGTTGTGATCTCTTTCAAATCCACACCATGTCGTATCAATGTACAATATTCCCTCCAATGGAACTCAGTCTTCACTTGGTCTTGTCTTCTTTCACACCCTGGTTATAGATTCTTCAAATCGGTACTCAATTTCCAAATGAATTGCTTAAGTTCTCCAAATCATTTTACCTTAAAGCTCTATTTTTTAGGTTCCTAATTTTACCCACATTAATTTCTTGCCAACTACCACCATACATCTACATTTAACTCATATTTTTCCATTCTTTCCTACCTTTTTCTATAGTTTCCATCACACTTCAATTGTGTTTTCATCATGCATTCCAACTACAAACTTTAGGCATGTAAACTACTTCCTAGACTGTAGACATCCTTACGTGTGCTCCATGTGCCGAAGTACATAAAACTTTGTGTCTTATACCAATAATTTTCCCATGTTGTGTCCTACCTCATGTTAAACTATGTGCTCATTCATCATACCTAGATTTTCCTCTTATTATTGTCCTTATTATCACCATCCTTCTTATGACACCTTTTTTTATCAATGTATTCCAATAGCCAACATCATCAACAATGCATGAACTCCTTTAGTTCTTGTGAAACCTTAAACATAAAAAAAAATTTCTCTTCTATGAATTCTTGTAATCCACCCCACACTAAAAATATGTGCGGTCCTTTTTATAGGAATCAAATATATAGTAATCATCTCCTGGTGCGGAAGCACACTTATTACAAAAAAACATGGAAATAAATTAACAAAACATAGCAATGATAAATGGAACCACATGAAAGGAAATGCATAAAAGGGAAATCCAATCTAAGTGACAATACTATCTAATTACAAACTCCAGAAAGTCTTATTTATAGTAGGGCTTCATCCTACTCTTTATTGAAGTAACCAAGAAATAAAATTTCATCTAACACTTATAATTAACAAGTGCTTGAATCAAGTATCTTTTTTTCTATAAATGGTCCCAACCAATGAAATTTGAGTTTCCCTAGGTGGCAAGAAAACTTTGAATCATACAAAAGAACCATATTTCCCACCTCAAATGTATTATTCCTCATAATCCTATCATGTCATGAATTTTGTCTCACATTTTCTATCTTCTGTCTCCATCAGGAAATATCACATCATTCATCTAACTATATTAGTTTGGCTATGCACTCTTTAACAACTTTATTATCATGTAGTCCTCTTGCACATGTTTTACATAGGGATGACAACATGAACTTCATAGGTAATACAACCACGGTGCTAAACACTAATTGAAATGGTGTGGCATTATTCAACCAGTTATACACGGTCCTATATGCCCATAGTAAAAGAGATAATTTATCATCCTAGTCTTGCCTTCCAACATCACACATTTTTGTCAATTTTTGTCCTAGATTTTTTTTGAAAGATTTAGTAGTACCATTGGCTAGTGGGTGATAGTTTCATGTCTTATGGTGTGCCAAAATAAACTTAGCTAAGACAATTCTTATGGTCTCATTCAAGAAATGAGTTCCCCTATGACTTGTCAAACTTTAAGGACATCTATACTTGCTTCTAATGTTCTCCCATAAAAACATTGTGTTGTAACTATTGTGCAATCCTTATTAGGTGTTGCTTCTGCCCACCTTGTCAGATAGTCTTTACAAGTTATAATAAAATGTGTGTCAATCCTACGTGTGAGTGGGGAAATAGGACCTAAAAAGTCAATCACCCATTTCTTAAAAGGTTCAACACTTGTAAGAGGTCACAAAGGTCTTTCATCTCTTGATCACAGCTTCCCATAACACTACAAATGGTCACATGCCTTAACATATTCTTTAGTATCCTTGTATAAATTTTCCCACTAAAGGCCAGACATAAGAATATTCTGCGTAGTAGCATCACCTGCATTATGACTTCCTACAATTCCACCATGAGATTCTTTAATAATAACCTCATTTTCATGCTCTAGAACACATCAATGCAAAATATCGTCATGGCATAGATTGTACAAGTCTTCACCTATTAACTAGTAAGGTTCCATATAACACCCACAAATTTCTACTCTAAACAAAAATAGAACTAATAATTTAATAGTCAAAATTACGGTAATTTTTTTTTTTAAAAAGGGTTTACAAGGTTAGGCATTATTCACAATTAATAAATTTCTTGGTTAAAGTTATTCTACAAAAGCTTGTGAAAGTTGAAATTAAATTAATAATTAAATATTACTAATTTACTTCCTAAAATATATTTATGGTTTAAAACATTACATTTACCAAGTTCCATAAGTTAATTAATTATCATGCACCAAGATTCCTTTATTTTCTAACACAAAAGTTAATTATTTTTTCTAGCCATAAAGTGGCCCCATTCACCCCATTACCCATGCAATTTGTTTTTAAATTAAATTTCATTCCAAAAAAAAACTCCCACTTAGGTGATGTAGGGTTTAATTTGGGCCATTAGATTGAATATATCCTAGCCCTTAGGTTTGGGTTGCCCTAAATATCCTTATGGGTTTCCTTTTATTTCTATTTTCCCCAAAACCACCTCATTTGTTCATTCTTATTTTACGATTTTTGGAAAGGAGAAGGAGGAGAAGCCATGAGAGCAAGAAGTGTAACCATGGAGAAAGTTTCTTGGTTTTAGTTGTAAATGGTTTACTAGTGTATGTAGAGATCCCGCCATGAATCTATTTTTTGTTATTTAATGTAAACATCCTTTGAGTTTAACAATTGGGGAAAAAACCCATTTCATTTAATCCATGAAATTTTACACATTTGGATGCCCATAGAGGATTGATAAGCTTAAACAATTAAATTTGGTTGATTACTAGTTGTTCATAGTTTTATTTTGGAAGTTTAAAGCTTATATTACAATAAAAATTCAATCTGGGTTTTCAGAGTTGGGATTTTTAATTTTCTGTCAAAAATGACAAAACCACCACCCTAGGAAGAATGACAGTCTTGTGACCATCGCCTTTCCTAGGGGGCGGTTCATCAACTGCCGCTCTATGCTGGGTGGCAGTTCTAAAACCGCCATTCTGTGATGGGCAACAGTTCTGAAAGTGCCTCTCTGCATAGGGCGACGGTTATGTTTCCCGAAAACATAACCTTAAGTATATGCATTTTTCAATAGTTTTTATACTTATGTTGGTGTTTAATGCAATACTAATTTAATTAAGATGTCTTCCATTCATTAGTTGATAGATTGACAACATATCTTAGTTTCATAATAAAAAATTACATAAACATCAACTGATCTGTAAAATATTTACTTTGGAATTGTTCAAATAATCACAATTAAACATTGTTGTTCTACTTTCGATTATAAAATGATAGAGATAGCTAGTGAATGAATTTTTCTTATGCTTAGAATTAAAAATTGCAAGAAAGGAAAGAATATAAACTCATGAACACTAAATTTTTTTTCCTAGAAATATCCAAAGGAGGAAAACCAGTTGGGAAGGGAAAATGCTCTTTCTTCCCACTTTTTATTGGCCAATTCAATTAAGAAGTAAAATTGTTACAATAAGTATGAAAGAGAAGTAGATAATATCTCAAACTTCCTTCTAATTACTTTCTTGCTCAGCCTCAACACTCCTTTCTTCTACAAACACAATTCCAGCACTAAGAATTTCTCGTTCACTTGCTTTCATTCTTTAATAATAATAAAAATTTCTTCCTAAATTTATTTATAGCTCTTCTCATTTCCTCCTGTGCAATGGAGGATGGGAAAGGTCATGGAGGAGAAGAGACATGGAAAAACTTTCAAATTATAGGACTGTTTGTTTAGAATTTTATTTTTTGTCTGAAAGAGCTAGGATTGTCACCCAATGCAAACTGGTAGTCACATGACTACTGCTCTAGATGGGTGGCAGTTACAAGACCACCACCTTGGTTGGGTAGTGGTTCTGTAACTTCTGCTCTACACAAATTGGTGGTTATGTTAACATAGAGACATAACATATGTTTCTTCATTTTTCTTCTTCGGTGTTGGCTGATCTGATGAAGTAGAGTCATTTTAGATCACTATAGATCAAACCTACCCTAGTTAGGAGGATTTTGGTCCTACAAAATCTTAGTGGGGGAGTAGTTGAGGTAATAATTCCCCCACTTTCTCCTTCGAGTACCACTAGGATTTCCTTAGTGTCTTTCCTTTCAGTCCAACCTACCAAGACTCATGTGGACCTCTACTAGTCTCTTTGACCTTTTTTTGTAACACTACATCCTCCTCCAATTCACATCATGACTCCAATATGAAATCCTCAATGGAAGGTAACAATTTTATTCCTTCATATTCATCTAGCATGGATGGATCATATAGGTGCAAGTTATCAGTGTTTACTATAGAGTACATCCTCATAAATGATGGTAAATAAATATGAAAGGCATTTTCTCCAACTTGCTCCAATATGGTGAAGGGTCCATATCGTAGTGGCTTGAGATACTGTACTTGACCTTGTAGTCGCTCCTTTCTCAAGTAAAGACAAAATCTATCTCACACATGAAGCTTATGTTCTCTCCTGTGTTGATCATGCCTAGCCTTGTACTTGGATTGATATTTCTCTAACTATTCTTTAACTTTGACATGGATTTGCTAGATCCTCTCAATGAATTGGTTTGCTGTAGTCACCTATGTGTCTTGAGTCTCCTCCTCATCTTGTTGCCCAACTACTATGGCCAGTGGATTTGTAGGTAGATATTCCATGTATGCTTCAAATAGTGACTTCGTAGTGGATGTGTGTACTTCCCAGTAATAGGAATGTTGAATGTAGGATAAGGAATTATCCCATGTCCTTGGGTATTTGGTATTATACCCTCTGATCAACTGTATTAAAGTCTTATTCACCACCTTTGTCTATCCATCCATATGTGGATGGAAATTCCTATTTCTTTGTAACCTGGTATCCATCTTCTTGTCCAAAAAAGTATTCCAAAACTTCCCCAATAACCTAGAGTCCCTATCAGAAAAAATAGACTTTGGAAAACCAAAATGCACCCATACATTAGCAAAGAAAAAATATGTTGTCTCATGTGATTTTACTGCCATTTTACATGCCATAAGAATACACATCTTACTAAATTTATCAACAACAACATAGATTTAGTCATGACCATGTTTAGACATAGGTAATCCTCCTACAAAATCCATATAAATGTCCTCCCACGGACGAGTAGGTACTAGTAAAGGCATATACAAACCCTCCTTTCTAGTCTTAGGTTTGGGGACACAACAAATTTTGCATCCACATATAAATTTTGATACTTCTTCTTGTATATTAGGCCAATACAAATACCTTTACAAGTGGAATAGGGTCTTTCCAACACTGAAATGTCTTTCTAATTTTGTGGTATGTTCTTCCCTCATCAATATAAGTATTTCTTCTTTAGGCACACAAATCTTTCCCCATTGGTAGAGAAGCACGACCTTGAGATAAAAATATTCAATCCTCATCCTTTTAGTCCCTTGGGACTTCAACTGTTGATATATCACCCCAAAGTCTTTGTCCTAGTAATATGCCTCTCTGTAAGATTCATTCCTGAAGGGATCGATTTGAGAGATAATGGCCAGACAAGATAACTTATCCTATGTGGGTGGACTAGAAAACATGTCTGCCACCAATTTTTTACTTCCCTTCTTGTATTTGATCACTAGATGGAACTGCTAAAGGAACCCCATCCATTTGTAGTGCCTTGTCTGCTATAATTTAGATTGTCATTGCAAATATTGGAGAGGTTTGTGGTCAGTGTGCACAATAGTTTCTTTACCCAATAAATAATGCTTCCATTTTTCAATTGCATGAACTATTGCATACATTTCCTTATCATATATTGAATATCCTTTAACTGCTGAAGTAAAATTTTTAGAATGATAGCATATGGTTTTACCTCCCTAAATCAACAATGTGCCCATAATGTAATCATTGGCTTTTGTCTCTACCTCAAAGCGTAGATAAAAATTAGGAAGATAAGGTACATGTGCATGACTAATATTTTATTCAATAACTCAAAGGATTTGTCTTGTTCCTTACCCCATTCAAAACCCATACTCTTTGCGACCACTATGTGTAGAGGTGTTACAATCATGGAGAATCCCAGAATGAACTTCCACATGTACTATATTGATCCAAAAAAACTCCTAGTATTTTTTTCTCCTATTGGTGTTGACCAACTGGTGAAGGATTCCACCTTTTTTGGATCCACTCATAGCTCTCCTCCTCCAACCATGTGCCCAAGATAGACAAGTGATTGTTTAGCAAATTCACATTTCTTCATATTACAAATTACTTTTTTCTCCCTGAGAACTTGCAATAATTTCTGAAAACGAGTTAGATGTTCCTCCCATGTGGCACTAAAAATCAAGATATCATCTAGATAAACAATGACACATGAATCTATGAAATCCTTGTAATAAATCATTCATCAATATCATAAATGTAGCTAGTTCATTGTATAAAGCAAATGGAAGCACTAACCATTCATACAAGCCTCATTTTTTCTTGAAGGAATTCTTCCATATATCCTCCTTCATTCTGACTTGGTGATAACTTGAATTGAGATCTAACTTCGTCAAGAATTTGGCATGTTGAAGCTGGTCCTAGAGATCATCTATGTGAGGAAGATATTATTTGTTCTTTGTGGTGATCTTTTTCAAAGCATGGTATTCGATGCACATTCTACAAGAACCATCCATCTTCAACACCACCACAATAGGTGAATTACATAGCAAGGTTCTCAGACATATTACCCCTTGGTCTAGTAGTTCCAGGAGTTTTTTCTTTACTTCAATACTTTCCAACAAGGATTTCCTATACAACCCGATGTTTGGTAAAGGGCACTATGGCAACAGATGAATCTCATGCTCTACTTCTTGTTTTGGTTGTAACCCACTGGGAGCCTGAAAACTTCCTGAAAAGGCTGAATAATACTATCAAAATACTATTTTCCATGGTGAGAAATCTCTAAAACTTCTACCCCATCTTGTTTATCCTTTAAAAAAAGTAAACAAAAATGATTATGATTTTCCTGAATAAGTTGTTTTTCTTGGTTAGCACTCACCATAGTAACCCATATCTTACACTGATGTTCCCAGATGTTGTAGCTAATCCCACTATTGACCCATCTCTATCAGTTTTCCCTTCTCATAAATATAGCATTCTTTATATACAAGTAAGGAATCCCGAAAACAACATCAAAAGCATCAAGTGGAACAACACCAGCTTCCAATACATCAATATACTAAGAATTTATCCCGAACTTGACCTTACATATTTTTGTTACCTAAATTTCAACACTGTTCTTCACCCAACTCAAAGGATAAGGGTGTGGATTCTTGTTATTCTCAAGACCAAGCTGCTTTACAACTGCTTTAGAAATAAAATTAGACTAAGAACAAGTAGCAACCAAAGCATTTACGTTATTTCTCTTGATATAGATTTTTATCTAGAATAGTCTACTCATCTCATCTTCTTGGCTATCGTTGTTGGTAGCCATGCATCCAAGCCTTTCATCTACATCAGATTCATATTCGATTTCCACCTCCCCTTTTGTCTTTACAGTTGTCTTAGAATTCTTGGAGTCCTTGGTTTGGTTCTTTAGATGTAACTCCAGATGCAACTTATAACATGTAGCATCATTATGACCATTGATATCATAGTTATTGCAAACATTCTTGGGATATTTACAAGTTTTTAAAGTAGTGGCAACTTTTTTACCTTTCCCTTTCCACTTACCCTTGTTACTTGTTTGCCCATGTTATTTCTTATACTAATTTGTTGACTGCTTTTCCCTTGGCTCTGCTTCTCCTTTCTTCTTGTCATCATCTATGTAGTATGCCTGCACACATGCCTCATTGAGAACTTTGGGCTTTATGGGGATGAATTTTATTTGAAGGTGAGTGTGAAGTCATCCTAAGTACTTAGTCAAAATATCCTCATCTACCAAGTCCATGTTTAGTAACATGGACTACCTCCAAAACTATGTAGTATAGTCCTACACACTTTGACCACTATCTTGTCTAAAATACTGCCATTCAATCATTTGGTCAGTCTTATGGCCAATGCAATAGAATTTAGCTCTAAGTAATTCCTTAAATTCTTGCCAAGATTTCATAATAGGACATTTCTTCTTTTCACAAGTGGCTAGATGGGTTTCCCACCAAACCAGAGCATGTCCCTCCATTTTGAGACGTGCAAAGGTGATCCTTTTTGCCTCAGTGAAATTATGGATGCTAAAGTAGACTTCTAGATATTTTAACCATTTATCAAGAAAATTTGCATCTACTTGTCCTTCAAATATTTTAATTTCAAATTTAAAAGGAGAATGATTATATTTTTTCTTTTCTCTTACATTTTAAGTCTCTTACTCACACTCTTCCCCATAATCTTCCTCATGGTGGCTCCTCCCTATGCCAGACTTTTCAGCTAATCCTCAAAGCACTGAGTCCATAGAGTCTTTCTTAAAAAAAGTCATCTTTTGCAAATATGCAAGTTCTTCTTGTCTTCTAAACATCATATCCATCATGGTCTCCAGTTTCTCGATTCTACGGACCAAGTTCTCTTCCTCTATTTATCCCCAAATTCTCTTTTTCCACTTCCTTGTAGAAATATCTAGATCGCAAGGTAAATCCTCCTCACATTTATATCTTGTCACTATCATACAAATCTAAGAATGAATACCACAATAATGTATACTTGTTAGCTCTGACACCAAAATGATCTATAAAATCTCTACTTTGGAATTGTTCACAGAATCACAATTAAACGTTTTTTTTCTACTTTCGATTAGAAAATGAAAGAGATAACTAGTGAATGAATTTTTCTTATACTTAGAATCAACAATTAAAGGAAAGGAACTAATATAAACTCATGAACACCAACAAGTTTTATCCTAGAAACCTCCAGAGGAGGAACACTAGTCGGGAAGGGAAAATTCTCTTTCTTTCCACTTTTGACTGGCCAATTAAATTAAGAAGTAAAAATTTACAATAAGTATGAAAGAGAAGTAGTTAATATCTCACACTTCCTCTCAATTACTTTCTTCCTCTACCTCAACACTCCTTTCTTCTACAAACACAATTCCAACACTAATAATTTCTTGCTCACTTTCTTTCATGCTTTGATGATAAAAATATCTCCTTCCTACATGTATTTATAGCCTTCTCATGTCCTCCCATGCACTAGAGAATAGGAAAGGTCATGAAGCAGAAGAGACATAGACAACCTTTCCAATTCTAGGACTATTCATTTTGAATTTTATTTTTCTATCTAAAAGAACCATGATCACTTCCTAATGCAGACCGACGGTCATAGGACCGTCGCTCTGGCTAGGTGGCAGTTTCAGGACTGCCGCTCAGGTTAGGCGGTGGTTCTATAACTACTGCTCTACACAGAGCAAAAGTTCTATTAACATAAATAAAAAACCTTTGTTTCTTTATTTTCCTTCTTTGGTGTTGGCTGATATGATGAAGTAAAGTCATTTTGGATCCCTATGGATCATCAACTCATTTCTCTATTCTTTCTTTCAAAATAAAATGTAAAATTTGAGTTTAACATCAACTATAATTCATTCTCTTTCACATATTCAATATTTCTCACAAAACAACAAAGAACTCAACAAAACTTACTTTCAATAACATATTTCTTTTCCAAAAATATATATAAATATATTGTAACTTTGAATAACATACAAATTTAGGAGTTTTTTTATTTCAACCAATGTACAACTTAACTTTTTCTTCTTTCACTATAATACTTTAAATTGAATTAAATGAATGTACAAGCTTTCATTTAAATATACAAGAGTTATAATCTTCCACTCTAAGTGGGAAAAATAAAATGATTTACAACATGGAGGTTCTCCCAACAAATCAAAACACAAATTTCAATTCAAGGTCATCTCCCAACTTTTATCTTTCAGCTTGCATCCATCAACTCTTCAAAAACTTGGATCACAATATAAAGAAAGGGGGATAGGCAACGCTCTCTGCCCAACATTTAATCCAATAAGAGGAGAAGATATCCTCTTTATTGGCCCCCTATCCCTAGCCAAAGAAAATTGAGGAGTATAATGCAACTTTGACAACCTTTACAAAAATGTCTTCCACAAATCATACAATCCAAAAAACATACAACACATTCAAATGGACATACTCAACAATATTTACAACTTTCCAACCAACACATAGGCTTGAAATAAAGAAAAACGAAGCAAGGAATATGAGAACCACCTCCTTTTTCATCCTAAGTGAAGTAGGATTTCCACCCAAAATCCTCCATGTGAACAATACAAACATTTAAATACATTTTTATCTCTCCCCTTGCAAATATGCAAAAATATGTCCATGTTTTCCTTTTCACTCCCCATAGGTGGAACTCCTAATCACACTCCATCCAAAATGAATTCCTCACAACTCCCTTTTCCATCCCTAATGGTTCAATACTTCCATCTCCTACTCCCTTCTTAAGGTAAGCTACCCAAACCCAATATAACACATTCACAACACCCATGTAAATACTCATACAAAGATAATTTTCACATCTATATACATAAATAAAGAAATAAAAAAGGTAGAGATCCTAACTCTCCATTAAGATTAAAAAAATATTCACTCCAACAATCTTTCAACACCTTCAAACCAAGCAAAATCCAAAATGCAACTCCATAAAGGCTCCAACCATGCAACTCAAGACCAAATTTCCAAAAGTGCAAGAAAAGAAATAAGACAAGTAACCCAAAGTCCTTCAAATTAAATCAATAAATAGAAATGAGATGTGAGGATGATGAGGTGGCTCCATGTAGGATGACATTTCATCATTCCCCCATTCAAATACACAAGTCAAACACCAAGCCTAAAGTAATTAAATGCACATGTAAGACTTATAACATTCCTGCATGACACTCCAACTTGCACACCAAGCTTATTAAGGAAAAAATTAAATGTGGTAAGTGACAAGTGAAATTATTTACTCTTTTTACACTCCAAAATACATAATTAATCCTAAAATTAACCTCCCATACCATAGTTATGGTTGTTAGATGAATTTAAGAGGCATGGGACAAGCTAAGCTTGTCCCCTAAGCCTCTAAAAAATCCCCCCAATTCGAAATCCGAATTTTGAAGTTGGGAAAGACTACACAACACAAAACCCAACACAAATATAATTTACATCCACAAGATTTCAAGGACCATCTACCCAATTTATTTCTCACATGTCAAATCTTCCTTTTTAATTCAAATTTAAGCTAACTAGTTAATTAAGACACATTAGAAAGTGTAATAAAGTGACAATATTTCCCAAATAATTAAACACATGCACAACAAATTAAAACAAACAAAATTTAAAGGAAAATAACATATTACACCCATGGCCACATAAATAAGGTTACCGCCCCCATGTAAACCTCCTAAAAAACATGCAATAATGCAACATAACATTATACACAAGTTGTCAAATTTTGGCCATGTTGCACAACACCTGACATCCTTCCATGGTTGTTCCCCTATCCCCTTTTGATCTACATGATAAAATGTCCCTGTAACAAAAACAAAATACCTATCTGGCCTTATGGCCGTATCAACAACATCGAGAATAATATACATTTAGAAATTAATAATCATCATCCAAAATTAGAAATTCTATCATCTATCATCATTCAATTTAATTCTATTTTAACATCCATAACATCATAATTCTACTAAAAATATGTAGCATAGGATACACATAAAAAAATTGACATGTTAGTGTAAAATAAAAATACTGAAAATCAACACACACACACACACACACACACACACACACACACACACACACACATATGTCCATCATCGTCATCCAGTGCATCATAATCAAAATGTAAATCACAACATGTCAATAGTCCAAATATCTGCATAGTCTATCATGTACTGATAAATATATAATAATCAAAATGTCTAAGTATCAATCCAACAAAAATATCATCAAAATGAAAATAGTGTCGAAGAGGAGTGGGATCTACATTTCACGTGTATTGTATGTTGTTTCTTGTTTAAGGTCTTCATTCCCTCAGGCTCTTGACTAGTGCGAAAGAATATGACAATGTCCTCTAGTTCATTGGGTGCATGATTCAATCTAAAGAGTTATGCATATGACATTGTGTATTTAATCCTCTACGTTTCCTCACCAAAACTGATTCTTAAAAAAGGGTCAGGCCCTGAGTTACTTTTTCCTAGTTTTATAATAACTATAAATGGAAACTCCTAAAATTTTAGTATTCACCTACAAATCTTCCCTTGTAAAACAAGTTTGTTGACCAAATACTTAAGTTTTATATGATCTGTAGAGAAAATAAAAGGTGTAGCCAATACATATTGTCTAAAATTGTGCAGCGCATAAATCATGGAAAAATATTCACGTTCAATAGTTTTACAATTTTGTTCATCTTGTCTCAACTTCCTACTTGTAACAAAAATAGGGTGGTCTACAATTCCTTCCTTGGGTTGTGTTATCATGGCACCAATTTCCATTCTTCAAGCATCAACATGAACATGAAATAAATTTTCCCATGAAGGAAAGCAAAAAATAGGTGCAGTAGTCAACCTTTCCTTTAGTGTTTCAAATGACTAGTGTTACACATCACCCCAATAGAATTTTCCTTTAGCTTTCAGCAGTTCTTCCATGGGTACAACAATATTTGCATAGCTCTTGATGAATTTCCTTTAATACCCTATATGTCCCAAAAATACATGCACTTCACTTTGATTATTAGGTTCCTCCAAGCATAAGATCACAACAACCTTGGTTGGGTCCACCAACAAGCCTTATTTAGAAATAAAATGAAAAATTAAAGTGCCAAAAGTTCTTGCAAAGATACATTTCTTAATGTTCAGAGAAATGCTCAACTTCCTACACCTTTCAAACATAAGCCTCAAATTGTCACAATGATCCTTAACCAAACCATATGTTGTCCAATCATCTAGATATACCTATAAAACCTATAAATAAAATCTAAAAATCCTAGACAATAATGAGTGAGAACACTGATGGCATATTCTTCAGTCCAAAGGGCATAACGGTGTATGAAAAACTTCCCCACTCAATGGCGAAAGTTTTATTTTCCTAATCTTCCTTTTCTATATGTACTTGATGATATCCTGAAAACCCATCTATAAAAGAGTAGATCTTGCTCCCTTCAACTCCCTTAAGGACCTCCACTGGAAATTGGGTGGGAAAAAGATCAATAACTCATGAGGAATTAAATTATTTGTGGTCCACAAATATCCTTATCCTCCCATCCTTTTTTATTATTGATGACCATGTGACTAACTCACTTTGAGTCCTCAATGGGGTTAATTATAAAAACATTGAGCATTTTATCAATTTCTTCCTTTACCTTGACACACATATTAGGATTCATCTTGTACAACCTCTTCCTAATCGGGAGCACACCTCCTTTAATTTTGATTTCAATCTCACCTAAAGAAGGGTATACTCCTTTTAACTCATGATAACCTCTCAGAAATAAGTCCTAAAAGTTGTGCAGGTGTTCAAAAATCTTAGCCACTTCCTACTCCTACTAGTAATCCTCAATAATGGCATCTTTAGGATTTGCATCTGTTCCAAATTTAACCTTATTTGTTTTCATAGGCTCATGATATGCACACGCATTCTCATCTGATGTTTCCATGACCTCGCTCATACCTTCACTGTGGTTAACATCCAAGTTATTTTCTACGTCCTCATCATCATTTATTATGTGCACCAATTTACCATTTTCCTTTGTTTCCCAAGTGCAGACCATTTCTTCTTCTTCAATATCTTCAAGGTCAAGGCATGCATCTAAATATATCTCTCCAAACATATTTTAAAAAAAAATCTCTTCCTTTTTGCTATCACCCAAAGTAATGCACTTCATAATCTGTAGTGCTTCATTGATTAGAGGTAAAGTAGAAAAATAATCTAAAGTATGGATCATACATGAGTTCATATCTTACCAATTGACTTTTTATCTTGTCAATTATACATGGAAATACCATGGGCATGTGCAGCCACCTAGGGTGGCATAGAACTTATGTACATAGAGTGATGGTGGTAAGGCCTCCTGCCCCTCCACCTAGAATCTCTCACAATTCAAAATGTGGTGTGAAGTAGGGTTCTTCCCATGGAATTCACAAATTTGAGAAGGTACATTTCTCCTTAAGAACCCAATAGAAAAGGATATTCTTACCTCTCACCATTCTAATAGGTTGTCTATGTGTGTGGCCCAGAAGCGCGTTGTTGTCCCACACAGACTATAAAACCAAAATATTTCTTCTATAACCCTCATCCTTCCACTGGGATTCCATGATGCGTAGAAATACATCAATGTTACCCTCACTAGTATAACAAGGTGCCTAGTTATAACTTAAGTGCCTAACCATGCGTGGCCTGATCATGCAGGTAATTTTGTTCTTAACCTCTCGTCTAACTACTTCATATGCACCATGCTCCTAGTTATCACAAGAAATACTTTTGGTATCAGTAACTTACTGAGCATCATCCCATTATAACACTCCTTCCTTATATGGCTCAATTACCTCAGGGTCTTTGATTATGTGCGTGTATATTTTATTCAATTCTTCTTCACTTAAAGGCTCAACATATAGATCAACCTTTACATCTTTCAATGGTATAATAACACTTTTTTTTTTTCAAAATTGATGTCCTTAAGCGTGCTGATACTTTTATGCTCAAACTCAAGAATATGGAACTTAGCTAGAAAGGTAGAGTGCAAAGCATCATAATCCACCACAGTCTGATACGGGTCATACTTTTTATACCAGCTATGTAAGAACCCTTGAAGAGTAGTAGAAAAATTACTCACCTTCCTATATGAAGCAATGATTACCTTAGCACGCCATAGATACTCAAACTTTTTTACATGCTATGAAACAGCTTCAATACCTCTATATTCTTGCAAATGGAGGGACATATCACAATAAAATTTATGAGGTTGATGTGGGGATTGCTAAGGATGTGGGTCCTATCCTCTAGATCTAGAACCAAAACTACCACTAGTATATCCTCCACCACCAGAACCACCTGATCCACTTGATCCCTACCCTCCTAATGTGCATGATCATCTAGTAGTGGATGCCATACCAGTAGATGTGCTTTCATGCATCCCAAGTGTAGTACTAAACTTAACTACCATAGTCAGTGCTGTTGTAATACTTCAGTACATGTTCCCAATGTTCTATGTTCCCACACTTTGTCATGATGATGCGCTAAAACATATTCCTCCAATTTGGCCTCCAAATAACAAAGATGATGTTTGTGTTGGCATAGATGAATGTGTTTCCTGATGCACTTCTATATTCAAAGGAAAATGATATTTATTTGAAGCTACTAGAATAACTACACTTGCATGCTTATCAATGATTACTTAAGGAACTGAAACATCATGATCAAGGGCTAGGTCACCAAATGGGATGATATGCATGCCTCTTTTCCTTACTCTTTCCTATTATGACTCACTTTCATTAGAGGCCAAAGGGGGTTCTCTACTGTGCTTTCCTAACTGGGGGAGAGCCTGATGCTATGGCACCACGTATTCCATGTGAGCTTAAAATCCTTCACGAGACATCATCTTCCGCAAATATTTATACTCCTCAATTTCATTCTTATTCGCAAATTCTCTCATGCTTCATTATACTTAAGATTCCTTTCTTCTTTCTTCCTTTTTTCCACAAGGTCTTCAATTTTTCACCACACCTGCTTCTTCTCCTGCGCATGGTTGTATGTTTAGATATCCATAGGGAGGCATTCTAAACTCAACACCACCATTAAGATCTTAATTTCCAAAGGAATAACACATATGTAAGATCCTCAAGGATCACGTAAAAATTCAAACTTTGAAACTTTCAGACAATAATATGTCAAAACAATGTATTCCAAAGTTTAATTGTGCACAACACAAACCCACAAATGATATATGGCACACGTCCAAGGTTCATATGCATCACACAAAGCCTATTAGTCTTCCTATATCCAAACCCTTGATATGTAAATCAATATTTTCTTCGATGTATAGGCTAAAAACCACTCATATAACTCTATTGGAAAGAAAAAATGGAATGTTTCATAGATCCCATAATATAGATGATCTTCTACCCACTTGCACGCATTAGAATTAGGTGCAGACCCATATCTTCATGTAAATTGATCATGTTTATCGACTACCCAATCTTCAATGGCCACAAGAGTCAATTGATATGCCATCATCATGCAAAATTATGGTGAGAGGGTCAAAAAGAGGTCTCAAAAATGGAACATGTTGTCATGCAAATGTGCAACAGGGAAATCAATAATTTCCAAGCAGTAAAACCACACCATACTCAAAAAATTTACCCATAGGTCACCCTGAACCCTCCTTCATATAGCCCTAATCCTCAAGTAAGTATTTCCATAGGTGATCTATGGATACCCAGTCATTTCAATAGCTTCTCAAGTGAGATTCACCAAGACAGGACTTTTGGCAAGCCTAGAAAAGGTTAGTTTCTATTCTTCTTAGAGTTGGCATACCTCCTCTAAAGAGGAATGAAAATATAAAATCCATAATGGATAAATTTTAGAGAGATAGAAATATTTTTCAATCATTTTTGGATGGTTTTTGAAGGTTTCACAAGTTTTGGAGAAAGTTCAACAAAGGTGAGTCTTCGATGCCTAAGCATCACATACTACAAAAACAACCCCTCAACTTAGAGAAGTGATTACTCGAGCTCCGGAATGATTTAAGAGTAAAGAAATATAGATTTGGAAAGATAATTCAGATATCTAAAATATGGTTGAGTTATATCTTTCACAAAACCTTGGCACACCATGTCCCCATCAAATTTTTCTCATGCACATCCTTGGAGCCAAACCAAAAATCTATAATTTTAGGGGTAAATTCTTGAATCAAGCTCTAAAATTCTAACCATTAGATTCAAAATGATATTTTCAATCAAGATCATATAAAATTTCATTAGAAAAATCCTATTGGAACTCAAGTTATGGTCTCGATAAGTCACTCTTTAAGGTAGAATCTCCAACAATTGGCCATTTTCTGGGTTAGAAATCCAACCAATGGAGAGAGGTGCACTTTTTTGCAAAAAATACAAAAAATATTTTTTGCAATAGGTGTAATAAAATTCACCCCTACCTCATTTGGACCCCTGGACCCTCCACAGGACCACAGTTCAGCCCTTTTCACAAGTTTTAACACTCCAGGCTTTATTTTCAAGCCCTTGCTCCATGCAATCACTCTTCGCAACTTGTAAATCCATGGTGAGGGTGCATTTTTTTGTCCCATGTGAAAAAACTATGTGGTACAGTTTGTATATAAAACTCCTCAGCCCTCCCATTTAGTCCCTTTGTCCCCCATGCGACCCAGTCTCAACCCCCAGGGAAAAGGTAGTCATAACAAGTACATGATCTTCCATGGAAGATTTGGGGAGCTCTATAAGGAGTTAGGAGGCAAGAAAATATTAATTTTAAAGATAATATAATCCTATACAATTTCTAATCATCAAATGTTTCATAAACCCTTGGTGATTTTCATGGGAGCTAATTATTTATAGGGATAGGTGGCAATCCTAATTAAAATGGGGTAATTTAAGGAATTTTAAGGAATAATAAAATTATGATATCATCACAATTGTTATAAAAAGTAATTCTTCATGAAATTAAATATAAAGAAGTGTGTAAAAAACGTTCAGGAGCTCAAGTTATGTGCACAACAAGTTGCTCCACAGGGTGAAGGAGTTAGCAATTTTTCGGTGAAATTTTGACCAATGGGAGAGTGGCACACTTTTAGAAATCTAATACAAGTGGCCCAATGGGGATGAGGCTCAATTTTTTGAACCAACTACACAAAATATTTAGTACAATATGTGTAAGAAAGTGCCACACATTCCAAATCATGAAATTTGTGCAAATTATCTAACTGTCGTGTTGTCATGGCTGCTTCTCTTTCTCCCTTCATGCACGCACAAGAAATTTCCAACTACCAGAAATCCTTCCCCTTCTCCAATTTTTTTGCATCCAGACATTCTATGGAATCCCCTCTACCATTCCTCACTGATACGAAAAGATAAGAGAATATTTCAAGCCAAAACCATGCCCGTGTATTGCCAGAAATCCTCATTGGCAAAATCAAAGAAGTATTCATATCTCATGATCTAGAGCATAGATTGATATTAAACCTTTTGAAGATTTTATAGTTTTTAGAGTTTGTCAAGTAGAAAATCATGGAACTTGAAGTGATGTCCCAAATTATTAAATTCAATTTAAACTCCATTTTATGCCCTTATCTTCTATTCGTAATATTTCCCATCGATCTGGCAATTGGATGAAGTTAGAATTGTGAAAATAAACTCCAAACAAAAAAAATCCCAATGTCATTGATTTCATCATAATCGGAGGTGAAATTAAAAACTATAAAAAATCTCTGGAACTCCATTAATGGCTGCCCTAGTAGTTCCATGCCCGAAACCCGCGCGAAGCGAAAAATTCATTTTTTATTTTTGAGCTTCCCAGTGAGTGAAACGCATTGAAATTTGGAGCATGTAATCACGCACGAAGATCTTAATCCAAAAAATGTTATTCCCATCGAAAACTAATGTTGTCTCCGCCAAATACTAAAAATAACATATTTTATTCTTCCCCATGGGCTATAAATGGTAAGTCCCCTTGAATTGTAAGTTTGATCACTCGAGACAATAAGAAAAGGTGTAAAATTGAAATTAAGATAGAATAGTAGGTCCCCAAAAAGTAACCCCCTAAAAATAGAAATGTGCTAAAAAATAGCAATGCCTTGGCAATGAAAGAGGATGAATTTTTTGATAAAGGTTCAGAAGATGAAATTGGGGGAAAATATGGTGATATGTCCCAAAATGACAGCTCATGGTCTCATATTCTAAAAATATAAAATTTCAATGTTGAGGGCAGAAAGTTGTGGATGGCCTCATTCTCACCCATATTTCTACTTTTTTGAATGCGCATAGGGTTATAATATGGTCTTTTGGTTCAAACGGAGGAACGAAGAACTTCACAAATTTCCTATAAGCACCATCCTAAGTTCAATGATATACAGAGGAAAATCAAGGCATCACATGGCGAAGCATGTGAATTGATCTTTGTCACTCAGGGAGCTGGGTGATTCAAAGTAGATCTGTTGAGGTGTGCTTAATGTGTCAAAGAGGATCTTTGTAAAAATTTCTTGTTTCCATTCTTGAATAGTGTATTTAAACACTCATTTCATCATCCAGGGTGTGTATGTATCATGCAAAGGAATAGGCTGCAATCTTCATTGACAAGATCTCCATCAATGGCAGAGGTACCTTCATCTATGGGAGTAGTTCTTCCTTTCTCTCCTTCTTCATTCTTTCTCCCCCATTTTCTAATTCTTTATTGTGAGAAATCATGACATTCATTTTATTCATTAAAGTAACTATAATATAAAATGTAATAATTTTCCCTTATTTTATAAAAGGGGACATAATGTTCTTCCTAATAATGTCAAAAGTCACGAATGGAAAAGACAAATGCAAAGTCACATGGGCGGTAGATGAGTAGTCTTCTAAAATTCTATATAATTTAATGGCATGCTCTTTCTTAAGGGTTGTCAATTTTGTACTTAAGAGAGATATCTATTGAGAAATATAAGAGCGATAATATTCTTCCACTTTCCTTCATCATATTCTTCAATTCCTAGAAATGTCAATAAAGAAAGGGAATGTTTATTTTCATCACTCATGAATGTGTGTAACTCTGTGTGCATGGTCTCCTCTAGTCATTGATATTGTGAACTTGTTTTTTCTTTTGTAAAAGTTGTGAATGTAAAATTTCTAATTATCTTAGCGAGAATCTGATTTTCTACTTGCAGATTTGATTCCCCTTGTCTAATTTCTCATTCCCCTTCCCCCATTTTTCAAAAAATTCCTCCTTTACAATTTATTGTAAGCATTTTTCATGAGTATAGTGGAGTGTGCTTGTTAGATCCCCAACCTCTTAGACAATAACACATTTTTATTCTTATTCATTCATAGTAAAGTGGAGTTGCACCACCCAAGTAGAGGGACCTAGAGTACTAGAGACATTGGCAAGAAATCCACAAATTTGTCCCCCGACAAAGTTTCTAGCCAACAGTCTTTGGTGCCCACTGTGGGGTAAAATTGGAAGTAATCTACACCCAACATATGATCAAAAAATCAAGGAAAAAAATAAAATATCAAAAATAAAAAATCAAATATTAAAAAAACAAAAAAAGAGTTCATGGAAATCCATTGTTGAAAGATACAGTCAATTCCTAAACGTGAACTTTCATATTCCAAAGTGTCCTTTCATATTCCCATTGCAAGAGTTCCCAAAGGCTGGCTGAAAAGAAATACACCAAGTTGAATAGATCAAGAGGATTTATTGACCCCACTTTCAAGGCTTTACAAAACCAGCAAGAATGAATCGAAGACACTCCATACTTCTTCTCTCAAGCCTCCTCTCCATTTGGGTCTTCAAGCAGTCCACATGGTAATCCCATTCAAACACCTATTAATACTCCCCACAAAAAATATCCCATCTCTCAACCACCATTGAATATTAAATTCCCTTTTGAGGAGGAAGAAGAATTAGAAAAAGAAGCTGAAGAAGAGTTTGGGGAAGAAACAATGGCAAATAAAGCAAAAATACCTCAACCCATTGGTCTATGGGGAAGAAATACATGCCCACTCACTCTTGAACCACCTCTTCACAATATACCAAAAATTTCCCACAAGAAATTTCCAAATTTCAAAGGAGATGACAAAAAAATTCCTAAAGACCACATCATCTCTTTCACTATATCATGTGGGATTCTTTGAGTCGAACATGAAGACGTTGTTGTGATTTTGTTTATGGAATCTCTCATAGAAAAAGTAGCATAATGGTTCTACCTCTTGCCTGCCTGATCCATCACTTTTTGGAATGACATCAAGACTACTATCAAGGAAATGTTTAAATCAACTGAATACTATTAGGACCTCTTGGTATAGCTAGCTCAAATGAAGAAAGAAGAAAGTGAAACTATGAGAGAATTTGTGGCTCATTTTGACTTGTTACTTCATAAGATACTAGAAGAAGGTTCACTTTCTGAAAACAATGTCAAGATATTCTTCATCAATTCTCATTCACCGAAAGTAGGCTTCTTCCTATGTAGGGTTAAACCAAGGAATCAAAAAAATCAAAAGTGGCCATCAAATTTTATGATGATCTCATCCTATCGAGGAAGATCAATAACCCCTCAAGGGGTAAGGCTCACCATCCTAGAGATGAGAGAAAAAAATCCATTTCCACAAAAATTGGTGAATGAGATGGCATCATTCAAAAGGGAATTTTTGGAATGAGTATCTTCTCAGAGAAATAAAAAAAATAAAATTTCAGGAGCACCCCAAAGGCTTTCTTTTGAGGCCCCACCCATTAACACAAGTTGCAGGATTTAGGAAAATGAAGAAGAGTTTGAACAAGAAAGTGAAGGTAGTGATTTCCTAGAAGTTGACGAACTTGAGAATGATACAAAAATAATATTATTTGAGTATTCTTGAGGTGAAGAATATGAAAAAGAATATGCACCTATTTTCTCATGTGTGGTATTCACTCATTCTCAGTCTAAGAAAGGAGCCTCTTCCTCCACTACTGCTAAAAACAAGAAGATTGAAAATCCTCCTGTAGTCACTTAGGAAAACAAAATAATTAGTCAAGGTTATCCTCTTCTACCTTGTATGGATTCCACAGTGGAGAATCCTGACCTTGTAGCAAGCACAAGGTCACCCACTATTCCAAGTAAGTCTCCCAATGTTTCTTATAGTTATAAATCTAAATCTACTCCCTTAAATTTTGTGATTCAAAATTTCCTAGTATTTCTTTCAAAATACCCTTTGTTCCCCATACATATACACCCACTTCAAAAACTATCCTAACCAAAAAATAAGTCCCTTCATCCCCCTATCCAAATATGTTCCCTTTGACTTTGTAGAATATGCAAATAGAGCCAAGGTTTAGATAACTAAAACTGAATATTTGTGAACTCACCCAACACAATTTAATATATTATGAGTGGTATTTTAACACCTAATTTTGTAACTGTTGATGCGTAATCACAGTACCCCTAAATATCTGCAACTCAATGGGTTGAGAATCTCAGTGTTATCACATAACATGGAGATTTTCCCAAAGTGTGGGACTTTACAATCAGGAAAGATCTCCGGATGAATTTCGGTTCCTTTTCCTCTGTTCAGGTGCACACATACATTTTTTAGAGGATTTACTCTAAAACATAATCTAACTTTCCAAGGAGACAGGGTTAAGAAGATGCAAGAAAATAAACCTAAATTAACAGAGGTGATGCACCAAAGGAATACTGAACACCTACTTTGTAATTAAACACAAACCATTAAAAATGTAATACAACCACCATGCATAGATAACCAAGATTGCAATGAGAGATCATGAAGATACAATGAACATAAGAGATGGTTGAAATCATCCACAGACTTATTTTATTGCTCCAAGAATTTGATATAGTTCATTACAATCGCCAAGAGGCACAAACTTGCATTACAATTTGAAATGGGAGGTTTGAACAACACAAATTCACTTATAGATCAAAGAAGAAGGGAGGGTACAAGGAAAAATTGTCTAACCTTATAGAAAATGCCCCTCCTTACAATATATATGAAGAATTAGAGAAGGAGATAGAAGAAATATAAATTCTTGCTTCAACCACCTCAAAATGCATTCAATTCTCCTGCAACAATGATGGATTCTACTTCAAAATCCATGCCTCCATGTACTCTTTATTTTTGGGAAAGAAAGGAAGCCCATAATTCATTATTAGGGTATGTGGGAAGCCTGGGACACCTCAAAAAAAGGAGAATTGTACTTTTCATTTTTAAGAACTTAGTCCCACAAACTTAAAGATATCCATTCGTAATTACATAGCAGACACCGATATCTTTCAAAAAAGTTCTTTCTTGTGCAAATCCAAGCTCCCAATCAAACATTATGGCCATTTGAAGGTCGAGGTGTCATTATGTAAAAATGGCAGATGAGAGTTCTGAAAGTCCAAAACCCAAAAGCTTGAAAGTCCAAAATTTCAAACTTCCAGGTTTCAGTGTTTTAGACATTGAGGGGTGATTTTCATGTTTTGAGGTTAAATACTTCCATAACTCTGAATTCTGAAACCCCAGAACTCCAAATTCCAAAATTTTAGACTTCAGACTTTCAGGATTCCAGGCTTGTGCTCGCTGCTTTTCTAGCACGATTCCCAAAATTCCTGAAACCCTGAAATCCCAAAAGTCAATTTTTTTTGGAATTTTAGACTTTAAGATTTTGGAAAGTTCCACTTCATTTTTGACATGCTTCCCAATGTCTCTAAAACCCTGAAAGTTTGAATTTTTGGACTTCAGACTTTGAGGATTTCAGACATTTCAGCTCCATTTTTGCCCTGTTTATCTCTAAAGTGCCAAAAATGAAAAAACTAAAAACTTCAATCCTTCTTCATTTGTTTTCCTCTTGAGCTCTGATCTTCTTTAACATTTTCTTAGCCATTTATTTTTTGAACCCTACATTTGATTGATGGTTTTGCCTACAACCTGATTTTCAAAATCAGATGTGAGCTCGCATGATCTAACTAACCTCTCTATTTATCCTATGCGAGGTCGTGTTTGATCAATTTTTTCTGACGAGAAACATTGGATAACAATAACTTCCACTTCTAAAGGAGTACTACCAAATTCACCTGCACTTGCATCACATAACAAACTTTCTTTGAGTGCATCCAAGATAGACAAGGTTGATCCTTTCTGTGTCTGTCTTCTCGTTGGAGAATATGTATTGAACAATTACATCATAGATTCTAGCGCCTCTAAAAATGTAATTCCTGTAAAGGTCTCCAAGGCTCTAAAAATCACCATGATCCCACCCAATGAATCTTGTTACTCTATGGAGTCTAAAGAAGTCCCACTCGTCGAGAAGGTAAAATATGCACGGGTGGCCCTTGCCAAATTTATGAACACGAAAGTTTCAATGATGATTTTGGGAGAAAACATTCTATCCTTGTTTAGAATGTTGTTGAGTAGAAGTTTCTACTAGCAGTGGGGAGGTAAAATCCAGATGAACTGGTCTTCTACAACCATTTTGGTTAAGGGAGACATGGAAATATTTATTCTAGAGAAGAAAATGATGTACACAGTGCAAAAAGGAAGAAATCCTAAAGCTAACATTTTGTACCAAGATAGCAGGAGGATGGATCTTTTCATACCAATGGAATAAGAAGAGGATATTCCCATTTTTACAAGACCAAAAATTCCTTCCCAAAAGAGTATGGATATTGAAGAAGCATTGATGAACTTTGAGTTCCAAGAGGATGTACCTGATTTGTTAGATTATGCAAGCACAGAAGAAGAGTAAATTGTTCTTGATGGTTTACAAATGGAGAAACTAGCTTGTATGCTTATCCATGAAGATGAGATGTTATCATTCCCATTTGGAGATGAAGATGATCTCAATCATGCCATCCATGGAGGGAAAAAACCAACTTATGATGATCCCATAAAAGGTTCGAAATAATAGTTTGTGTAAGATATCCTAGGAATTGCTAAAAAGACAGAAGATCCTGAGCTCAGTATTGAACTCCTAATGAAATCCATAAATCTACAAGAAAAATTTTAATCATATTTGGAAGCCTCAACCAATTTGAATATTTTCCAAGTTAAAATAAATCAAAAGGAGAAATATGATGTCCCTCCCAAGAAAATAGTTGATGGATGCAATGATGAAATAAAGGTATTTTCTTTCCCATTTGAATAGGAAGACTCTTTCCATGATGAAGAAATTGAAGAAAGGATTTTTGAGACCAAATAAGTTGAGGATCCCCTTGACAAAGGAGTGATATAATGCAGCGAGTCCTGAGATAATGAAGTAACCCCTCCAAATAGTTTCCTTCAGTTGTGTGTTTCTGTCTATGTTGTTCCTTTCTAGCTATCTCTTGTAAGTTGTACGTGTCTTGTAAGGCCCAATGGATAAGGAAATGGTAAAAATTATGGGTTATATTGAGATTCTAAAGTTCTCATGTGATTTCCTCGCTATTCATGATCCATGACATGTCCCCAAGCTAGAGCCAGTTGTTTTCATATGAATGTATAACAAGGAAATCCATGATTTTGAAGCATGAAAAATGCACCGTAGTAAAAAAATTTACCCATAGGTCACCCTAAAACCTCCTTCATATCACCCTAATCCTCAACTTAGTATTTCTATAGGCTATCTATGGATACCTAGTCATTTCAAGAGCTTCCCGACTGATATTGACTAACACAAGCCTTTTGGAAAGCTTGGAAAAGGTCATTTTCTGATCTTCTAGGAGGTGGCGCACCTCCTCTGAAGTGGAAATAAAATATAAAATTCATAATGGAGGCATATTAGAGATATAGAAACATTTTTCAATCATTTTTTTAAGTTTTCACAAGTTTTGGAGCAATTTCAACAAAGGTGAGTCTTAGAGGCCTAGCCAGCGCATAGTGCAAAAACAACCCCCTGAGCTTCAGGAAATATTCTGGGAGCTCTAGAAGTGTTAATAATCAAACAAGATACCATTGGAAATTTAATTTAGATATATACAATATGGTGGAATCAAATCTTTCATAACACCTTGGCGCACCATGTCCCTATCTGGTGTTTCTCAAGCACAACCTCAGAGCTCGAAAAAA
This sequence comes from Taxus chinensis, assembly GCA_019776745.2. Classification (NCBI taxonomy): domain Eukaryota; kingdom Viridiplantae; phylum Streptophyta; class Pinopsida; order Cupressales; family Taxaceae; genus Taxus; species Taxus chinensis. Next base: position 55,554,696 of record CM034151.1, read on the forward strand.
AATATAGAATTTCATAGGGTAAATTGTGGAATTAAGGTCTGAAATTCCCACCATTATATTTAAAAGGACATTTTAATTCAATATAATATAAAATTTCATCAAACAAATTGTTCTAGAACTCAATTTATGGTCCCAATAAGTCGTTGTCCAAGGCATAATCTCCAGCAGTTAGCCATTTTTGGGTTGGAAATCTAACCAATGGTAGAGTGATGCAATTTTTTCACAAAGAACAAAAAATATTTTGTGGAATAGGTGCAATAAAATTCACCCCTACCTAATTTGAACCCTCAGACCCTCCACATGACCGTAATTAAGCCCTTTTCCAAGGTTAAGCTTTTCAAGCTCTATTTCAAAGTCGTCACTCCATCCAATCGTGATTTTCCACTTGTCAAGATAATCACGCTCTATTTTTATCATATTTTTGGGAAATTTGGGTCAAAAAACTTCCCAAATCTCCCATTTAGTCCCTTGGTCCCTCATGTGACCGATTTTCTGCCTCTAGGGCGAAGGCAGTAAAAATAAGTACCTGATCTTCGACAGAAGATTAATAGAGCTATGTAAGGAGTTAGGAGGAAAAAAAATACTCATTAGAAATATAAGATAATCCTCTACAATGTTTTACAATAAATTTTTTCATAAACCCTTTGATATTTTCATGAGATCCTATTCTTTTCAGGGATAAGTGACAGTCTTGATTAATATGGGGTAATTTAAGGAATTTTTAGGAATAATCAAGGTATGATACAATCACCATTGTGTTCAAAAGTATTTTTCAATGCAATTTTATATAAATAATTGTGCAAAATGACATCCGGGAGTTCAGATTATGTGCCCGACAAGTTGCTCCACAGGGTGAAGGAGTTAGCTATTTTTTGGTGAAATTTTTTACCAATGGAAGAGTGGCACACTTTTGTGCACCAAGTGCACCAAAATCTTGGTGAAATAGGTTAAATAACATTTTATACCCTTCCATTTAATCTCTTGAACCTCAATGTGACCTCCTTTAAGAGTCTTTTAACAATCTAAGCCTTTGTGCTCACTTTCATAGCTCCCGCTCTGTTCAACCGGAATTTGCAAAGTGGCCCAATAGGGATGGGGTGAAATTTTGTGAACCAAGTGAACCAAATATTTTTTAAAATAGGTGTAATAAAGTGCCACACATTCCAAATAATGAATTTTTTTTCTAACTACCATGTTGTCATGGATGCTTCTCTTTTTCCCTTCATACACGCACAAGAAATTTTCAACTTTCAGAAATCCTTCCCCTTATCCATTGTTTTTACATCTAGACCTTCCATGACACCCCCTCCATCATTACCTACTTCTACAACAAGATAAGGGAATATTTTAAGACAAAACCATGCCCGTGTGTTGCCACAAATCCTCATTGACAAAATTAAAGAAGTGTTCATATCTCATGATCCAGAGCACAGATTGAGATTAAACCTTTTGCAAACTTTCTAATTTTTAGAAACTGTCAAGAACAAATTCATAGAATTTCAAATGATTTCTAAGATTATTTAATTCAGAAATACTCCATTTTGTTCCCTAACTTCTATTCGTAAGATTTCCCATTGATCTGGTAGTCAGATGAAGCTACACTTGTGAACATAAAATAAAATAAAAAACCTATCCCAATGGAATTGATTTCTCGCAATTAGAAGTGAAATTAAAAACAATAGAAAAGATTTGCAACTCCATTAATCTCTGCCCTGGTATTTATGTGCCCAAAACCCACGCTAGGAAATAGTTTTATTTTTTAATTTTTGATCTTTCCAGTGAGAAAAAGACAGTTAAATTTGGAGCACATGATTGCGGTGAAGAGCCAAATCCAAAAAAATTGTTCCCATGGAAAACAAAGGTGGTTTCCACCACTTACTAAAAATAACATAATTTATACTTCCCCATGTGCTATAAATGTTAAGTCCCCCTGAATTTGAATTTTGATCACTTAGGACAATCAGAAAAGGTGTAAAATGGAAAATAAGATAGAAAACAACTTGTTCCCAAAATAGAAGGTCCCCAAAAAGTAATCTGCTAAAAATAGAAATGTGTCAAAAATAGAAATGCCTTGGTAATGAAAGAGGATGATTTTTTCTAGAAAGGTTCACAAGGTGAAATCGGGGAAAAATATGGTGATATGTCCCAAAATGGTTGGTCATGGTCTCATGTTCCAAAAATATAAAATTATAGTGTTGAGGGAAAAAAGTTTTGGATGGCCCCAATCTCACTCATCTTTCTGCCTTTTAGACTCTACACAGGGTTATAAGATGGTATCAGGGGTCAAACAGAGGAATGAGAACTTCAAAAATGTCCTAGAAGCATCATCTTGAGTTCAATGGTATATAGAGGAAAAACAAAGCATTGCGTGGTGAAGCATGTGAATTCATCTTTGTCGCTCGATGAGCTGGGTGATTCAGAGCAAATTAGTTTGGGTGTGTTTAATGTGTCAAGGAGGATCTTTGTAAACATTATCTATTTCCATTCTTAAACACTTTTTCTCAACACTCATTCCATTGTCCAGGGTGTCCCTGCATCATGTGAAGGAAGATGCTACGATCGTCATTGAAAAAATCTCCATCAATGGCGGAGGTACCTTCATCTGTGGGAGTAGTTCTTCCTTTCTCTCCTTCTTCATTCTTTCTCCCCTTCTCCCCCCCTTTTTCTAATTTTTTCATTGTGAGAAATCATGACATTCATCTTATTTATTAAATTTACTATAATCTAAAATGTAATAAGTTACCCTTATTTTATAAAAGGGGACTTAATGTTCTTCCTAAGAATGCCAAAAGTCTTGAATGGAAAAGACAAATGAAAAGTCACATGGGGGATAGATGAGGAGTTTTCTGAAATTATATATAGTGTAATGGTATACTCTTTCTTAAGGGTTTTTAATTTTGTACTCAAGAGAGATATTTATTGAGAAATACAAGAGAGATAGCATTCTTCTAGTTTTCTTCATCATATTCTTCCATTCCTAGCATTGTACATCTTGATGAAGAATGTCAATAAAGAAAGGGATTGTTTCTTTTCATGACTCATGAATATGTGTAACTTTTTGTGCATGATTTACTTGGTTCGTTGATGTTCTAAACTTTTTGTTTCTTTCCTAAATTTTTTGAATGTGAAATTTCTAATTAGCTTTGGCAAGAATCTAATTTTCTACTCTTATATTTAATTCCCCTTCTATGATTCCTCACTCCCCTTCCCCCATTTTTCACAAAATTCCTCCCTTACAATTTATTGTAAGCATTTGACATGGGTATAGTGGAGTGTGCTCGTTGGATCCTTGGCCTCTTGGCCAAAAATTAATTTTTATTCTTGTTAATTCACAATAAAGTGGAGCTACACCACCCAAGCAGAGGGACCTAGAGTCTAGGATACATTAAAGAGAAACCCAAATTTTTTTCCCCTAACAAGTTTTCTAGCCAACAGAACCAAAATGTAGTCTAATTTTATCCTTAGATTCCCAGGCATGTTTTCACTTCACTCAAATAGGTCTAAGCACTCATCTGAAGCACATAAAGCTATCAATTCCATCTTTGTTACTATCTTGCCAAGGTTTTTGTTGGAGCTCAAAATTGTACATGTCTTAAATCACAAGAATCTAGGACTTTGAGGCAACATGGGACTTTCTCCAAGTTGTGGAACTTGAATTGTCTCCAAGTTGTGGGAATTGAACTGAGACAAAATCTAGAGAAGGTTGGTTCCTCAACTTATTCCTACTCCTAAACTACCCCTAATCTGGGAAATTAAATTGTTTAATCCTAATCTAAATTTCCAAGGGACCAAGGTTAGGAAGAGTTGCATAAACTTAAATCCTACACTAATGGAGATGATAACATAAAAAATAAGGGGGAATATACTTCTGAAAGATAGAAAGTGGGATGAAATGATGATTTAAAGGGAAGAAATGAAAAAAATAGTTCAAAAAAACACCTAAATTCCCATTTTCACAATGCACAATAGATACAGACTCTTGAACAACACACACAATATACCCATGAGTGAATGAAAAGGAAAGGAAATGCAATAAGATAATAACTAAGGCAAAAATGAGCCACAAAACCAATAATTTTATTATTTGAAGATCATGCATAGATCATAACAATGGAGGAAGAAGATGTAAAACATTTATAGAATTGTGATTCAAGGCATACAAATCTTAGAACACTTGTGAAGAACTAGAGTGATGCTATTGTATTCCCAAAGTATCCAACATTTTAATTGAGCATCACTTTACAGTATATAGAAAAATGGGAGGAGTAGAAAAAGATGAAAATAATGCAAAATTTGAATTCTTCCTTCCATTGACCAACTAATTCCATTAAATTCTCTAAAAAAATCCTATGCACCTCTGAAAATCCATTTCTCCATGCCTTTTACCTTGTCTGAGAAGAAATGGGCACTCATACTGCATTAAATTATGGTGGTTGTACTTCCTGAAACATTACTTTTTCATGTTGGAAGTGTTCTCTTCTATTCTGCTCACCTACCTCGATTAGAAATAAGAAATTAAGACTCATTTTTATAGAGGACGTTGAGATCCTTTGAATGGTGCAAGGTTTGCAAAATTAGACCAAGAGATTGAAAATTGTAACCAAAATTTAGCCTTGCGTGGAAAAATGTCATTTTCCTATATCGTGTGACTTTATCTTTCAATTTCATGTGGTTTTTAACTTCCACATATTTTTCCACAATTCTGCAACCTTTCTTGTGTGTCACAGATTTTCAAATTCCTTTACTTTAACACAGCTACACGCATTGTGGTGCGAGTTTTGAGTTATCATCTGGGAACCATTTTCCCTCAACCCATGGCTTTGGTTTAGTTCCCAATGGCTTTTAAACATCATGTATTGTGGCTTGTTTAAAATATTCATGGTATGTTTTGTTATGTGTAGATTCTTCAGCTTCTCTTGTGGCTTTCTCAATTGGCCATGACTTTTTTTCTTTGCAGTGTGGCTTGACTTCCACAATCCACAACGTATACTTTGTCATCACTGAAAAATGATTAAGTTCTCAACTCCATATTTGTCGAATTTGTTCAATTTTGGCAAGAGGTGCAAAAATGGACAACATTTTTGGTGAATCATGGGCATCATCTACCTACTAGATGAAATAATCCATTGCCTTGCAACATCCATTAGGTATGGAGTCAGCCTGAAATCTGATTTGAACTTGAACAAAAACCCTTGAGACCACTTGAATCAATCTTGAAATTGATCAAAACATGAATTTGGATTCCCAAATATAATTCTAATTCTAGTTTCTCTACATTTTTTTTTTTTTTATGATTGCAATTGATCCTTCATTCCTTCAACCACTTCCTCTAGCAACCTTGAAAATATGATGAAACTTTACACAAGAACATCTTCGAGTAACAAGACTGTGTGAAGCACTTAGGGAAAGAAACCTAAACTACTAGAAAGATAATGTGTTGAAAGAACTTCAAGGAATTGAAAACTAATCTACTATATACAAGATGTAATGAAACAACTTAATGAGAGGGTTTGAGGTAAATCCCATTGACTGGGATTTTAAACACATCTTCGTTAAGATCAGATAACTCAAACAAGTTAGCTACCTTAAAAGTAGTGATGATGTATAGTGCACTCTAGATTCCATCAAATTTGGAGTTCCTTCCTGGTTTTTCTCTATCCGCATCCCTATTCAAGACCATATCTCCAACCTTTAATGTCTGATCCCTAACCTTTCTTTAAAACCACTGTTTGGTTTATTTCTAATGTTGTTCTAATTTGGCTATGGTAGCATTTCTTAACTCCTCAAGTTATATAAACTCCACCATTTTGATCTCCCTTTGATCTGCACCTTCAAATTCCAACTCCTAAGCTAATTCTAGTGACAATGTAAATATTTCTCATTTTCCATACAATATCTTGTAATGGGAAATGCCAATATCATTTTTCACTGTAAATTTTTCTACCCAAAGAGCCTTTTTCACATTTTTATGCCATTATCTTTTATTAACATCCATGGTTCTCTTACCTCCAAACTCTTACCAGCAGAAATCAATCTTCATATTGGTGAAAGGCTCTGGGTATAGAGGCTTGACTATGAGAGACTTGCCTTCAGATGTCGGCGTTGCTTCCAAACTGGTCATGTTACAAATGATTGTGAACATTCCAAATGAAAGACCAAAGCTGTGTGGTGGAAGGATTCTCTTCCTGAACATCTCACAATTGACTCAGATCCGGCTGAGGATTCTAGTGCCCCCTTGTAAGTTGACTCACCTGTCGTGGCTGATTCACAGGCCAACATTGAGAAAATTGCTACAGATTGTGGTCTGTAGATTGCTGATTCAGTGAGTAAGGAGGTTTCAGCCCCCCTTCCTATGGGTCACATCCACGTCAAATCCATTGCAGATGCTTCGATTGCATTAGATGCAGGAAATCCTAAGTGGATGGTGGTGGATCGGAAAAAGAAGGGTAATGCCAAATCTAAACCCCCCATCACTCCGGAAAAGGTTTGATTCTTGTCGTTGTTAGTACTATTATTGTTACATCTGGGCATATGGCCATCTGCACAGTTGCTGGGCAGCTGTGTTGTTGTTAAGTTGTTGTTTTTTAGCTGTTTTTGAAGCAGCTGTTTTGTTTTTGTTGGCTCTTGGCAGTTTTTTGTTGTTGGGCTTTCTGGGGTTACATTTTGCTTTTGAGCACTGTTGTAAAAGGGTATAGTCCCTTTCAAAAAACTATTTACCAATAATAAAAAAAACATCCATGGTTCTCTTCATGATTCTAATCAAGTTCTTGTTAGTATATTATTACATTTCATTACCTTGGGGGTAGTAATTAGAAGAGGTCTTAAGATAGATCCCAAGTCCAAGAGTAAATTAGAAGTTTCTCATACCAAGAAAGATTATGCATTATTAGATATAATAATCTGTGGGACTCCAAATATTGCAACAATTTCTTTAAGAAATTCCAAGATAAATGATTTCGTGGCCTCCTTAAATGGTGTGGATTCCATCCACCTGGTGAAATAATCTGTAGCTGTTAAAGCACATTTGTGAATAGTACTTGATGTTGGGTTAATCATACCAATGAAGTCAAGATCTCATTGTACAAATGTCTGCTCTACTTGAATTGAATGAAGTGTAAGGGAAGAAAGGATTTTATTACCAATGAAGAGAGCACATTCCCTACATTTTCTAACCCACATGTGAGCATATGTGAACAACGTAGGCCAAAAATACCCTTCTTTTTTTACTTTCATGGCTATGGCCTTAGTAGAAAAATTTCCACTAGATAATCCATCATTGACTTCTATTAAAACTTTACCACATTAATCACCTTCGATGAACCTAAGTATCACTCTATCAACGTCCCTCTTGAACAATAATCTATCAAATAAAGCATAGGGAATATATTGTAAACTTAGGTGTCTTATTTTTTATTTATTCATCCCAAGAGGATAAGATCCTATAGATATAATTTTTTCCATATCTGCAATCCATCTATGATCATATGTTAAATCTCCTTCATCCTATTGAAAACCAACATCACATGGAAGTTCTTCATTCAAGAATGAGGTATCTTGACCATTATGAGCATCTAAAGCCAATTGTTCTTAAATTCCTCTTCCTTTTACCATATTTGTAGCTTTGATAGCCACATCATAACTCATGATCTTAGTTAACCAACCAGCTCTCTTCTCGTTGATTTTTTCTCCCATAATAAAGTCTATGGCGCTAGAATGTGATACTCAAACTTAGATGTCATTAGTAACAATCATACTTTTGAATTTTTTTAAGGCTCTCATGATAGAAAACACTTGTTTTTAAATGTGGTTGTACTTGAGCTCATAACTCTTCAATGTTTGACTGATTAAGGCTAGATGATGCTCCAGTCCCTGATTATTTTGTTGAGTTAAAACCATGGAAATACTAGATTTAGCCCCGTAGGTATATAGAATGAAGTCTTTAACATAATATGGGTTGTTCAGCATGGGGACTTGAGTAATCTCTCATTTTATCTTGGAAAAAAATTCCTTTCCTTCATCCATCTACCTGAAAGTTGAATCCTTCTTGAGTATGATAGTAATGGGCATCACCAAAACCGTGAATTTTGGAATGAAATTCCTAAGAAAGTTAATTTTCCGAAGGAATGATTGCAAAACCTTCTTGTGAGCTGGCAAGGAAAGATCCAAAATGGCTGAAATTCTTTGTGGATCAATGGTGATTGATTCCTTTGAAACAGTGTGCCCTAGTATTTTACCCCTAGGGACTGTAAAGTTACATTTCTTAGGGTTAAGAGATACCCCAAATTATCTACATCCCTCGAAGACTTTCTCCATGTGCTTCATATGATCTACACTATGCTTTGAGAAGATAGTAATGTGATATAGGTAAACCAATATGATTTCATTGATATACCCCTTAAAATCAATGTCCATCACTCTTTAGAAGGTGGCACTTTCGTTTGAGAAGCCAAAGAGAATTTTCCGGTATGCATATGTTCCTAATTTAGTGGTGAACATGGTTTTATATTGATCCTCTTATTTCACTTTGATATGATTAAATCATGAATAGCCATAAATTATTAAAAAATTCCATCTCCTGCTACTTTCTGTAGAATTTTCTCCATGGGTGGTAAAGTATAATGATCCTTTAGAGAGGCCTTATCCAAATCCATGAAATCAACACAAAGTCTAATTTCTCTATTCTTCTTCCTTACTAGAACTAGATTATCCACCCAAGTAGAATACTTGATAGGAAAAATTATCTTGGCCACAATAAGTTTGGACAATTACTTCCTCATGAGGGGCTCAATCTTAGGGTTAATCGGCCTTTACTTTTGTGTAATTGGCTTGACATTAGGATCAAGATCAATTGAGTGTTGAACTATGTCTAGATTAAAGCTATTTAAATATTCATATTCCCATGAGAATACATCATTGAACTTATGGCAAAAGGAAATAAAATTTTGATTTTCACTTTCACCATATACCTTCCCAAGTAGAAGTTCCTTTCCTAGAGCAATTATAGCAGGTTAACAATCTTCTTTCTTTACCGCCATGTTTTTCTCATCACCTATGAATTCATCATCTGGACTAAAAATCTCTTCCAAAGTGAGAAATCCCTTTTGAAACTTGTTTTCTTAGATAAATAATTTGATCACCATATACATCTTGCTAATCATATTGCATTTTTGAAGAAAATTCATCTTCTTTTTGTATGAATTGGAAAAAAATTTCATCGATGTCAAACACCAGTCATCTGATCTTGTTATTTAGAATAGAAGGTCTAACCACCATTTTTATATGTTACACATTTCCTTTTACAAGATATTTCGTCGGTGAAAATTGAGAACTAAGATCTGTCATCTGATATACTACCTTTTTCAAATTTCTAGGCACAACTTATAGGTTAAGAGTGTCAAATCTCTCTAATATATCCCAAACTCTATGTTTGTAATCCTTTAATAGTTTGTTCTTTTTGGCACACTTTCCCCTAACTTAGTGAATGACCAGATCAATGTCTCCAAACATCTAGTTTTTTATCTTTCTCTTTTCCATAATCAATAGACCATGCACCAATGCTTTGTACTCAGCTACACTTTTTGAACATAAAAACTTCAATTTTTGAGAAAGAATAACTTCTCATTTGTTGGATAAATTAGCAAAAAACCTACCCCGGCTCCTTTTCTATTTCTAGAACCATCAAAGAACATCTTCCATAGTCCATAAACATTTTATGTTTCTTTATTGAATGGTGTGGGTATAATAGATCCTTCTTAGAGAATGCAATAAGTATTGAGACTATTATCAAAGGCTTTAATATCTTCATCATAGGGTTAAAATTTATTATGTCTCTTAACGCATTCATATAGAAATAAATTAGGCATAAAAGGAGGGACAGGATTATCTTCTGAAACTGAACCTTGTTCGTGTTCTTCTTGTATTATGAAATTTTACTGGATTGGGGTCGGATCATATTACTCAATATGAAAGGTTAAGATGTGCTCATCTTGTGTTGTAAATCCTTTACCACATCTACTTCTCAAAATCATGTGAGTCCAATCTAAAGACAAATAACCACCTACATTGGAAATGAAATTTCTTGAAAAACAAATGGAAAACATGGGAGGTAAGTCAATAATTGATATGTCATGAGTTATAGTGAGACTTGGGCAGGTATGAAGGGTTAAATCAATATATTTTATTACTCCCAAAACACCTAGGATTTACGCATGAAGTTAAGAAAATACCTTAGACACAAGACCTTATTTGACACCTAGGATATCAACAATATTCTTAGGGATTATAGAGGTACTAACCCCTAAATCAATCCTACAGTTATACACCAAGTGTTTTCCCACAATTAATGACATGTAAAAGGGTTGGGTTTTTAAAATTTTACTCACTTTTTCTTCCTTTGCTTGAAAAACATTTACCACGACATGAGTTTTCAGTACCATCGGATCAACTTGACATGATTTCTTGAGGGCTTCACATAGGATAGCTCATTGTGATGAAATAGCCAATGTGCCCCATGATGGGTGTCATTATTCCCTTCATTTAATCAACTTTATGTTGATGTCATATTTAAACCAGGGGTGTGTCTAAAGCTATATGCAACATGAAGAATCTTAGTGATATAGTAATTGATTGTAGGTATTTTGTATTTTATGGGGGATATTTTCAATGTCTTAAGGACTTATTGGATTAAAACCTTATTGGAACCAAACTATGAAAACATGTTGGAGGTAAAAACACTTTACATAAATGAATTGCTAGAAATAAACACACTTTGCCTTGGAAGTAAACATACTTTGTAGAAAGGAATTGTTGGAAATAAACACACTTTGCCTTGGAAGTAAACATACTTTGCAGAATGAAATAGATTGCTGAAAAAAAATATACAAAATATACATAAAATTGAGAATGCCTGGAAAATGATTGCAAAGAAATAAGAACTTAATCTAGAACACTTGCAGGGACAAGCCTACTATATATTTTAAATTATGGAATTTGAAAGTGATACAAAATTAACAGATCTAAACTATTTTCTCTAAAAATATAAATTCCAACAAAAATGAGGATACTAGTTCTTGGAGGAGTGGGCCCTTGCTCTGCCTCGAAACAGGATTGGACACCTTAATTTTCTCTCAAAATACAAATGGCTTTTTTATTGATAAAATGTTCTACATTACAAAACATGTTGGATATATGTGTATCAATCTATATCTATCTTCCTGTTTTATATCTATATTCCTATATAAAATCTATCTACAGGTATGTATGTATATACTTCTTCCAGGGGTGCATTTATGACCGTAACTGTTCCACTGATACGATGGAACTGAATTGGGCCTAGAATAGATGTTGAATTGGAACATGGCTAGACATAAACCTATGTGATAATTATCTTGGATCTATAAGTATGGAGAGTCAGAAGTCTACTAATCTGCTTGTGATTGATAGGATCATTGATTTGAAAAATCACCGGCTATTTGGAATAGATTGTTATCGATTCTGGAACTTTACAAGATTTTTGGAACTAAAGGAAATCATTCCAGGTTTAGCCAAGAGAGTTATGGAGCTATTTGCAGGAGTTCCAGAACTAAATACTAGAGTTCTGGAACTAAGTCCAAAAGTTCTAGAACTAGGTGATAAATCTTGTGATTGTCTAATGGAGTTCTGCAACTAGCTTGGAAGTTCCGGAACTAAGTTGTATTGAAAAAAATGCTTTCAAAAACATGTTGACCACTTCATACTTGATTCTTTTTCCTGATTGTGACCTGCTTTATTACAAAACTGAATTTCCAAAACATTTTGTTCAGAATTACAGATCTTTTAAGTGTTAGAATCATAATCAACAAAAGATAAACAAGTACATCCTAACTTATATTAGATAAACAAGAAGATTTTGCTAAATCAAAAACTCTTTTCCTAATGAATATTTACCAATATCTAAGGAAATATTTTCTTGTCCAATCCAACCTCTTTATCCTTAGTAGCGACACTAGTCTAACGAGAGGAATATGGATGTTGTGACTCTAGCATCCTTTTATTATATATTGCATTATCAACAATGCTGATTTGAGGTCTGTTGGAGCTACCCGCCACTTGATTGATTACACAAAAATAATTTTCTTAAAAAAACATGAGATTAACATCATTATTGGTTTCCTAGACTCCTTCTACATTAGGATTGGGTGCCTCTAGAAGTGGCTTTTTTTGACTGAAAGAACCTTGAGCCATGTATGCTTCAAGATGCATTTCCCTTTCACAAATGAGTTGATTACATGGAAGATGAAATGGGAAACAACACTTAGTTTCTTAAATCATATTGTTCTATATTGTAACCAATTCTTGTCTTGAGATAGGAACAAGAAGTTATTGTGGAGGAGGAATTTTTATCAATGGGAGAGGATAACTTTTGCCCTATCATCAATTATTTTGTTGATTTTGTGCATATCTATGATTAGGCTGTTGATTTCTATATGGTTGATACCTCTTATTTGAATATTGTTCCTGGTTTTGATAATTTCTATAGGATTTGGATTGTTGTTATTCTAGGGATATGACTTTATTTGTCAATTTTGGGATCAAGACTTTCATATCTTCATCTTGATTTTTTTGCATAAGAGTCAGAGACATGGAAGCAATAGGATATTGTTTTGGTCAGGAATAGGAGCAATAGATGGTTAGGTGGCTTAAGGAAATTCAAGATACAAATGCATAGGTGGCCTAAGAGCTACTTTCCCAACTTGTATTAAACTATTCTCATCTCTAATTACTAATGCATAAGCCGCTGGTAAGGTTATTCATCCCATAGATTGTATCTTAACATTTATATCAGAATTTAAAGATTTTAAGAAATAGATGAATGCACCTTCAGCATTTTGTCTCACAAAAATAGAAATACTATTCCATGTTCTCTTGAACCTGAAATTCAAGTCCGCCATTTGTTCACTTGGATCTCTCTTGATAGTAGTAAATTTCTCTAACAAGGATAAGTTATCTACCCTTTCTCCAAAATGATTACACATGGTTATGCATAGTGTATTCCAACTTTAAATTGATCATGCTCTGAGACTCCTAAACCATTATAAAACCTTACCTTTTAAAGAGAAATCTAGGAGATTTACATCTACATATGTGTCAAAAATTTCATGAATAGTACAAACATTTGCAATGTCTTGGATATGATTAGCTAGAGTAGTATGGTTTTCTCCTGTAATGAATGGGATTATTTTCAAAGATGCTACTAGGATGGGACTGTATGCATTGATAGAAAGTGGACTTCTTCCTATTTCACCTTATTTTAGATGTGTTTCTTTTAATGTTGAAAAAACAAATAAGGGTAAAGGGTTAGGAGGAATATCTATTGAAATGCTGGTTGTAGGGTGTTGCACGCGTATGATTTTGTAATCCATAGATAATCGTGAGAGATTCATTTTTTCTTGGAGGAACTACCTGAAATGGAACACAATACCACCAAATAAAAGTTAAACAATAGATAAAGTGGACTACCTAGTAGATGCTAGATCTGGGAAGTGTGATACTTCCTAGACAACTGTTAATCAACTGTTTAAAACAACTTAATGGTGATAATAAAGGAAATCCTACTGTAGTAAAAATTATTTAGGTATCTCATTCATCTACAATAATCAAATTCATTCACAATAGGCTAATCTATGACTGAATCTGAAGGTCAAGGTCTCTTTCAGGATATTGGTATTGGTCAGGGTTAGATTTTTGGGCTATTTTGGATATTTGGATGAGGTTTTAGGCTCTAATATGGGTTTTGGTCAAAACATAAAGATCAGCGTCAGTCTGGTATGACCAACGTCGGTTTAGGATAACTAGCAGTGGTTGTGGGTAACCGACGATGGTATGGTCAGGGTACATGAAATTCAATAAAACTTGGCAAGGAGATAGATTTGGTGCTAGATGAGAATGAAGGGGCAATGGCAAGGTTCGTGTAGGTCCTGGATATTCACAGGAATGGTGAAATTTTGGATATGGGTAGTTCAAGGGTGTGGATAAAGAGATAGTCAAGTTTACATGGAGATAAAATGCCAGGGAATGGAAATGAGAACAGAAACTAACAACAGAAGTGAAAGGATCTACTAAAATGATAAGGGACTAATGCAGGTTAACAAAACTTACTATTTGTATGATCTTGATGCCTAGTTGGAAATGGTAGGTGATCAAATGAAGGAACTCGGTGTGGTGCTAGAGCTTCCCTGGATGCTCCCATGAAGGGAAATGGCTCTGTGGTTACTTTATTTGTTGGCTATGTATGTTCTGATGCGTGTACAGATGTTGGTTCTACTTGTATACAACTCTAGTTTTGTCCCTTGCTTTGAAAGATGTGTTAATCTCTCTAAAATGTGCCAACCTTGAAATAATGTTGTTTTTGGGGTTAAATGGTAACAGACGGTGGTTCCGGCTTAACCGGTGGTGGTTTAGGGTAACTGGCATCAGTTAGGTTAGGATTTCATAGGTTTACTAAACTAGGTAGATCCCCTTGATTTTATAGGATCTCGTTTCATTTAATATATGGATTAGCATGGAAGCTTCCCTCTAACAGGTGAAAATGTGGTTAGAGGGAATGTAGGCATTGATTTTTAGGGTTTTGGTAGGTCTTAGTTAGTTATGGCAACTTACTAAGAATAGGTCTTAGGGTGAGGTGGCTAGATGAGGTGGATATGTGGGCATTATCCCAATTAGGATATTAAAATAATAAATATTGTGAGGATAATGAATTAATTTAATTAAATTAATATTAGAGTGGGATAAAAGGGGCCATGGTTAGGTGAATGTGTTCAAGGTGTTTATTTGAAGGGGGACCAATGGGAGTATGACCTAATTTTAGAGTCTACATTTTTCCCTTTTTTATTACGTAGCTTGTATTGGTAAGCGACGCTAACAAAAATAAGATGTGGTTGCCCCATGTGTGGGTGAAGGTAATATCCCTCAAACCAGGAACTGATGAGGTAAAAGGAAGAATCGGTGAGTGGTTTGATAAATGGTGAATGTGATGAAGAAGAAGGTGGGGTAATGAGTAAAAAAGGGAAAAAGGTTCACTGGGGTAATCTAGGCAATGGGTTAGGGTCAAAGGTAGTGACAGTCAAATGCACGCACACGTATAAACTATAGCATAGTACCAGGTTGAAGAGCAGGAAATATATACATTGTCTAAGGTCAATAGGTTTATCCAAACATGGTTAAAGTGATTCCAGTAACCGAGGTATAGGATATGCTCAGGAAACACGATGTAGTTCAGGTGCATGAACGTTTAAGTGTGTTCCAGTACACCAAAGGTAGGGTCGGGATAAATGGTCATGGCAAGAGGCAAGGTAAGGTCATTAGGTCAACAACGTAGGTAACATTGTTGTAAGGTATAGTGAATACATGGGGTCAAAGGTCACTAGCGATGTCCCAGGTCCAAGTATCTAGGTCACGGCATGAGTGGGGCCAAGGTATGGGAAAAATAATGAGGACGAAGTAAGGGGATAAAGGGTAAGGTCATGAAGGTCAAGTGGTGTGGCCAAGTGAGGTGAGTGTAGGATAAAAAGGGATTTATGGAAAAAATTGTGGGTAGGGGGTAGGGTAAAAAGTTAAGCAAGGAATAAAGAGTGACGGGTAGGGTAATAGGGTGAAATTGTGGGCAATGTGGAAGAGAGGGTGATCGATGATGGTCAAGGGTAACCGATGCTAGTATAGGGTAACCAACCATGGTAAGGTAGGGCATGTGACTGATGTTGGTGAAGGTAAAATTGACATCAGTTAGGTTGGGGATGTTATTAAAAAAGAAAAATTCCACATTTTTTGGAATCATTTGTCCCATGTGAAATAGAGGAAAATGACATGAGAGAGAGGGAAAGGTGGAAATTGTCCAATCTGAATGTAAAGATGATTTGGTGAGCCAAACGGCGGGTGATTGGTAGTTGAGAGGTGGGTCCACAAGATCAGATTGTTGGGTTCGAGTGGTTGGAGGTGAGGTGACTGATTGGTGATGGAAGAGGTCGGAGAGCGATCGGGCGGGCCACCAGTGTAGTGGCTAGACATACCACCACGGTGACGACAATGTGATGAGGTAAGTGTCAAACCCTTTTCATTTTTTATGAGATAGTTTACGTGATAGGTCGGGTTTTGAAATATTGGATGTGTGGGGGGAAAATTAAATTTGAAATGTGGGAGGGTAAATTGGGTAGAATAGGAATGGAGAGAGAGGTAAGTAGGTGAATGAGGGGTGGGATGGGCTTGAGGGGAAGTGTAGGGGAGAATGGGTGGGTGGAAGGGTTAGGAGAGGGAGTTTTTTGAGAGGGGAGGGTTTGGGGGTCATGGGTTTCACCGTGATAGTGACCGGTATCGGTCGGGGTTAGCTGAAATCGGTAGGGTTAAACCGGTATCGATCATGAAAAAGGTGACCCATGATAGATTAGGGGTGACTGAGGTTAGTTAGAGATAATCAGCACTAGTCAGGTTTTAGAGAAAAAGGGGCTGAAAGGGCCCCAGGTCAAGTGGGTGAGAGAGGTAAGGGGGAAAGAAGGTGTTTTGGTGCAAAATATGGCATAGGTGGAGGGTGAAATGGGCATGGGTAGATGATAGTGGGTGAGAGTGGGGGTGGGTAAATAGAAATGTGATACAATGATAGGTTGGGGAAGAAAGAACAAGATGGGGTAGTAGGCATAGGTGAGGTATTGAGTGTGGGTATGATGAAGGTAGATTAATTTGATGTTTATGTTGGATACAAGGGAGAGATCAGTTGCAGATGAGAGATAGGGTACCACCCCTACTCTTGAGAGTATGAGGCATAATGATAGTTGAGGAGTGGTGGTATGTGGAGGAGGTGGGCCTGATTAGGGTCTGACACTATCAGCATGTAGTATGGTAGCCGAGTCTGATGGACACCCTCATCGATAGATGGGATTCAATGACCAACACGTTCCACCTACTGATGGGTGAGATGAAAATCACCCTAGAGGACATGTTTAGGATCCTACGGCTACCGATACTAGGGACGCAGATGTACTTGATCTCCTTTGAGGCCTCAAAAGAGTTGATGCTGATAGTGTTTGAGGAGGGACTGGTAGACATGACATTCCATAGTGCCAGCTTGAGTTACGGGGGGATGTACCTAGCCCATTCAGAGGAGACGAGGCTAATTGTGTTATTAATGGAAGTAATGTGCTATTTTGCACTGCTAGATACAGAGGGTTAGAGATTTCCCTGCTCCCAGATGGGGGTTTTACATGACATGGTGATGGATTAGACCTTATTTTCCTAAGCACTAGCATTCCTGGTGCAGTTATATAGAGAGTTGCAGGTGTATGGGCGGCTCTGTAGGTTTATCCTATGTTGCACCTTTTTACTACACTGTTGGGCCTATGAGCACATAGTTTGTGTGCGGCCAGTGGGTATGCCCTGAGCAGATGCATTTCAGGTGGGGTGTAGGTGATGGGTTTCCTGTGATTGGAGAGCATCGATCAGAAAGGGCTACACATGATGTAGCATATTACAGGTGTCTATTGGAGGGTTTTTCCAGTGTGGACATCATATGGAGACCATATGTGGGTTATCCCTCATACAGACAGATGCATGATGAGCTAGATGGCCTTCAGCTACTGAGATGGATAGAGGGGCATCGTACCAGGGAGCACGAGATGGTCCCAGTTGACATGGTTAGGTGGCAATTTGGGCTACTACAGGACATACCTCCACCCTTCCCACAGTACAGGAGAGATGATGTGGAGAGGTCAATACATCTACCATAGCCGAAAGTGCCCATAGGGCAGCAGGAGCAGGTGGTAGACCGACAGATCGATAATGCCAGAGTGACAGATAGATATAGACAATGGTCGATGGCTTACTTACAAGTAGTACCACTTAGACCTGGGCATCCAGATTTAGCCACTATCATGGTGCAGAGAGATTCCCTATAGGGGTAGGTGGCAACCCTGATTACCTAGTTGGGGATGGTGTAGGGGCAGTTATCCAATTCAGAGGTAGAGATGGCTAAGATACATGCATAGGTGGCCAATCTTCAGGCCCAGATGGACCAGGGTAGAGATGGGGATGGTGATGATGGTCAGGTGGCCATCCTATAGGCACAGGTTAAATGGATGCAGAGCTAGTTGGCTATGACATAGGTGTAGATTCAAGCATTACATGCGCAGGTATAGGCACAGGGTGTAAGGATGATGGCACCTCCACAAGCACCGGGACAGGGGCCTAATTCACAGGAAGGAGTGGGACAGGGGCCGAGGCCTATGGGGCCACCATAGACCATTCCCATATCAAGGGTATGGGATGCCCTAGGTGATGCTAGATACTACTAGGATCATTTGATGGCAGCCGAGATAGATTTTCTATCCTATGGAGAGTACATGGAAAAATAGGCCTCGAGTGAGAGGAATAGATCCCAAACTCATAGTGTAGAGAGCATAGGGGGCCATTAAGCTCCAAGACAGGATCAGGGAGAGGCCACTAGCTCAATGGAGACTAACTCCAGGTGATGTGCCAGTAGGGGGTGGTGAGATGATACCAGGTCGGTGGACTAGAGCTGAGGAGGAGACCAAAGAGACTGACATGGAGGATGTCTCGCAAGATGAGGCTTGATGCCCATTCCTGTATTTTGATGTATTTTAGTCATTTTTTGATATATACCAACTTGTGTGTCGAAGATGGTGAGGATGTACTAGATTTTTGTATATTTTGATCATATATCAGCCTGCGCCCTGAAGATGGTGAGGTTGTATATGAGAGTTTTGAGATACTGGATTATATACACCGGCCTACATTCCGAAGACATTTGACAGTTATGTATATGGATACACATGTTTGGATATTGTATTTATATAGATGATGATGATTATGGGCATTATGTGTTTGTGTTGATAACATTTTATCATCATGCATAGATGGACTTATGGTGGGTGTGTTAGGCATGGATTGAGTCAGGTCATGGATGTAGGCATGATGGAGTCAGGCCGTGGTTTTCAGCATGGATTGAGTTAGGTTTTGGTTTTAGGCATGATGGAGTCAGGTTATTGATTTAGGCATGATGGAGTTAGGTCGTGGTTTTAGGCATGGATTGAGTTAGGTTTTGGTTTAGGCATGATGGATTCAAGTCATGGTTTTAGGCATGGATTGAGTTAGGTTTTGGTTGTAATTCATTAATTTTTGCAATGAATGATGATATGGGTCATTTATTAAGATGTTTTATAATACATGCATGATGCTGGTAAAGAAATGGTAATCAAAATAAATGTATGTTTTGATGATGATAAAAATGTGAAGCAATTTGTCGTTTGTTTGGTTTAATTTCCAATTTTTGATATAAAAAGGAAATGAAGTAGGGTAGAATGTGATTTAGGAAAATGAAACATGAATTGGGTAGGGTAGAGAGTGTCTAAGCTAACCTCCAAGGGCCCCATGCCCATGGAGTGTTTCCTACATAGTCCCAGCAAAAAAGGACCTCAGGTCGATGTAGTTCTCCCATAAGCTAGGGAAGAATATGAGGAGGTATGAGAATGAGTTGGTAGGTTTTAGGCATGGTTTTTTTTTTGGTCTGTTAGATGTGGGTAAGTTGTGGGAAACTTGATATAGGTGATTTTGATTGTGGTAGAAGAAGAAGATTACCCAAAGGTAAGCGTTGAGGACAAAGTCTGTATAAGGTAATCAATATATAATAAAGAAGGTTAAAAGATAAGAAGGGGCAGGAAAGCCACCTGATTGGTGAGGATCATAACTGGTGGACCATACCGTAGGTAGGATAGTGAACGTAAGACCCTAAATAATTTGTATGAGTGGTTATCCTAAAGGTGAATAATAGTTACATGATCACCAAATGTCACAGTTCCAAGAGGTCCCTTGAGGCGGTGGGAAATGGGAGCGCAAATGGTGAGAGGGATCAAAGGTGATAAATCTTTATAGGGTACGAGGTAGCATGTTCTTTGGGAAAGAGATCCAAGATCATAATGGGCAAGTCCATGACTAAAAGGATTTTCTTATTTGACTAATATTCGAGATAGAATGATTGATGCGGGAAGTCTATATGAGATGAGGAAATTAACTCCTTGAGGTCTTCATAAAGCTGATCGATGTGGGAAGCTTCAAATTCTCTCTCCTCTCTCTCTCTCTCTTTTTAAAAGAGATTTACATAGCTGTACTTTTAGGGAGAAATATATTTATAGTAGAAATTGTAGAGAGGAAGATGTCCTTTTGTGAGAGTCATCTTGTTTCACCTGATTCTTATACATTTCTTTGAAAGTGGCGAAACACATTGGGTAACTGGTGTAGGAGGAATACTTGTTGAAATGATGGTTTATAGGTTGTTATGCATGTATGACTTCTAAATCCATAGTTGATCATGAGAACTTCCTTTTGGCTAGGAGGAACTACCTAGAATGGAACACAAGACCACAAAATAAAATTTAAACAATATGTGTAGTGAACTGCCTAGTATGTGCTAGATCTGGGAAGTGTGATACTTCCTAGATGGTTGTCAGTCCACTGTTTAAAAAAAATTAATGCTAGTAATGAAGTAAATCCTATTGTAATTAAAATTATTTAGGTATCTTGTTCAAAACACAATAAGAAATATTTAATCTAACAGGCTAGGTTAAAGTAAGATTTGAAGGTCAAGTAACTAGTTCTGGGTCTCTGTAGGTCTGATAGAGGTCTTAGGTAAGTCAAAGGTGATTAAGGGTGATGCGGGAATAGGTGGGTAGGTCACTGTTATGGGCTGTATTAGTAAATATAGAGACCAATTCTGGTTAAGGGTGACCGATGCCAGTTTGGGAGAATCAGTGCTGGTTACTATGAAATACTGAGAATGTCCCAGAATGAGCTTTAAATATCCCTTATGGTTTCACAAAGGACTAGGCTAGTTGAAATGAGGTATTAAGTCATTTAGATGGGATTTGGTGAGGTTTTAATGGGGATATGGAGGGGTGAGTATTAAAGGAGGTCAATGGGTGGCTATGAGAACAAAGGATGAAGATACGATGATTAAATGAATGAACAGGAGGAGTAAAATGTTCTACTTACTTGGAATATGGCTCTAGACATCTGTGAGTGAGGAATGAAGGTGTTGATAAGAGGTGGAATACTACAGAGGATCACCAAACATTGGGGAGCTCTTGCATGGGCTGCATGTGCTCTCCTTCTTCCTTGATTGGATCAAATCTATGTTGGATGGTTGTTGGATGAATGTTGGTTGTTTGTGCAAGAGAAAATGTTTGATCTCCTTCCTTGTGTGCATCTTTTCATGGAAACTTGTTCTCAAAAGATGTGATATCTCTCTGGAATCTGCCAACTTTTCCAACCCCAAAAATAAGGTTCTTTTGGGGATTAAAAGGTGACAGATGGTGGTTCCGGCTTAACCGGCGGTGGTTAAGGGTAACCGGCATCGATTAGGGTGGGCTTTCCTAGGTTTACTAAACTGGGTAGATCCTCTTGATTTTCTGGGATCTCGTGTCATTAACTCAAAGATTATAATAGACGCTTCTTTTATGCATGAGGGAATTTGGTTAGAGGGAATGTAGGCATTGATTTTTAGGATTTGGGTAAGTCTTAGTTAGTTATGGCAACTTACTGAGAATAGGTCTTAGGGTGAGGTGGCTTGATGAGGTGTCTAGGTTTGGTGGATATGTGGGCATTATCCCAATTAGGATATTTAAATAATAAATATGGTGAGGGTAATGAATTAATTTAATTTAAATAATTAAATTAATATTATAGTGAGGTGAAGGGGGCCATGGCTAGGTGGATGTGTTTAAGGTGTTTATTTTTCGAGGGACCAAAGGGGAGTGTGACCTAATTTTGGTGTCTACATTTTTCCTCTTTTTGTTGTGTAGCTTGTATTGGTAAGTAATGCTGACAAAAATAAGATGTGGCTGCCCCATGTGTGGATGGAGGTGATCCCCCTTAAACCAGGAATTGATGAGGCAGAAGGAAAAATCAGTCAGTGGTTTGATAAAAGGTAAATATGATGCAAAGCAAGGTGGGTAACAGGGGAAAAAGGAGTAATATCTACTCAGGTAAACTAGATAATGGGTCAAGGTCAAAGGTAGTAACAATCAAATACACACACACATATAAACTGTAACACACTACCAGGCTGAAGAGTAGGCAAACTCTACATTGTCTAAGGTTAATAGGTTTATTCAAACAAGGTTTAAGTGATTTTGGTATCCAAGGTATAGGATATGGTCAGGAAACACAACACAGGTCAGGTGTGGGAACATTTAGGTGTGTTCTGGTACACCAAAGGTAGGGTCAGGATAAATGGTCATGACAAGAGACAAGATAAGCTCATTAGGTCAATCAACATAGGTAATAGTGTCACAAGGTATAGCGAACACATGAGGTCAAAGGTCACTAGTGATGTTCCAGGTCTAAGAATCTAGGTCACAACACAAGTAGGGCTGAGGTATGGGTAAAATAATGAATCCCCAAAGGACAACGAGGTTAGGAAGTAAATGATGGGGTCATGAGGGTGAGTTAAATGGTCAAGTTAAAGGTTGGGTGGGGAAAAAAGAGTGACAGGCATGGTAATAATGTAAAATTTAGGGCAATGTGTAAGAGAGGGTGATTGATTTCTATCAAGGGTAACTAACTCTAGTATAGTGTAACTAACCATGGTAAGGTAGGGCACAAGACTAATGCTGGTGAAGTAAAACTGGCATTGGTTAGGTCAGGTTTCTTATAAAAATAAAAAATCCACATTTTTTGCTATTCCTTTGTCATCTAATGAATTGAGAAAATGACACAAGATAGAGAGAGAGAAAAGAGAAAAGTGTCCAGGCGGAACATAGAGTTGAGTTGGTGACCTGAATGGGGGGTGATTGGTTTGTGAGAGATGGGTCCATGGGATCGGTGTGTGTGATTTGATAGGTTGGAGTCATAGGTAGCGATTTGGTGATGGTAGAGGCTAGAAAGGGATCAGGCAGGCCACCAGTGCAGTGGCCAGATGTGCCACCATGATGACGGAAACATGATGAGGTAAGCTTCCAAATCTTCTTTTTATTTTATTAGATAGATTAGGTGATTTGTCAAATTGGGTTTTTGGTTTTAATTTTGGGTGTGGGAAAATAAAATTTGGAAATTTGAAGGGAAATTAGGTAAAATAGGAGGGGTAGAGAGATAAGTGGGAGAATAGGGGAGAGGATGAGGTGTGAAGGATATGTAAGTGATTTTAGGTGGGGAGAAGTGTCAGGGTGGTAAAAGTTTTTAGAAGGGATGGTTTGGGGGTCATGGGTTTTCGCCACGACAGTGACCAGCATCGGTTAGGTTTAGCTAGTGTTGGTAGGACTAAACTGGTATCGGTCACGAAACAAGTGACCAATATTAGTTTACGTGTGATCGGGGTTGGTTAGAGACAGCCGACACCAATCGGGTTTTGGGGAGCAAAGGGCCAAAAGTTCCACAGGTTGGGTGGTTGAGATGGGTAGGGGTAAAATAGGGTGTGGGAAAATGATAGGGGGCAAGTATGGGTATGAGAAATGTAGATTAATTTTTTGTTTGTATTGGATGTAGGGGAGAGATCAGCTACACATGCAGGACAGGGTTCCACCCTTGCTCATGACAGTTCATGGTGCAGTGACTACAGAGGATCTGTGGCATGTGGAGGAGGTGGTCCTGAGTGAGTTCTGACATTACCGACATGTAGTTCGGCAACCTAGTGTGATGGGCATGTTCATCAATAGATGGGATTCCGTGACTAACACGTTCCACGTATCGACAAGTGAGATTACGGTCACCCTAGAGGATGTGTTTAGGATTTTACGGTTACCCATATTGGGTACACATGTCTATTTGATCTCCTCTGAGGCCTCAGAGGAGTTGATGTTGACAGTGTATTGAGAGGGGATGGTTGAGCTGACATTCCATAGTGCCAGCTTGAGCTATGGAGAGATTTACCTAGCCTGTCTGGAGGAGACAAGGCTAGTAGTTCTATTTATGGAGGTAGTGTGCTGCTTTGAACTACCAGATGCAGAGGGTGGGTAGTTTCCTTGATCATTGATGGGGGTATTACACGACATGATGATAGATCAAACCCACTTTGCCTAGGTGCCAACATTCATGGTGTAGCTAAACAGGTAGCTGTGGGCATATGGGTGGTTATCTAGGTTCAGCTTGTGTTGTACCTTTTTACTTCACTGCTGGGCATATGAGCATATTGTCTATGTGTGTCCAGTGGGCATGCCTCGGTCCGATGCCTTTCTGCCAGGCTATGTATGAGTGGGATATAGGTGATGGGTGCCTATTATTGGAGAGTGGAGATCAGACAGTCCCACACATGATGTGGCCTATTTTCGGTGACTATTTGAGGGGTTTTCTAGGGTGGACATCATTTGGAGGCCCTATGTGGGCTTCCCATCATATAGGAATATGCGTGATGAGCTAGATGAGCTGTAGCTACTGAGATGGATATAGGGTCACCATGCCGGGGAGCACAAGATGATCCCAGTTGACAGAGTGAGGTGGTAGTTTGGGCTAATATAGGACATACCTTCGCCCTTCCCACAATACAAGAGAGATGACATGGAGAGGCCCTTACCTCTACCATAGCTGACAATGCCCACAGGGCAGGAGGAGCAGGCAGTGGACCGGTAGATTGATGATGTTGAGGTCACAGACAGATATAGACAATGGTGGGAAGCTCATTTACAAGAAATACCACCCAAGCCGGGGCAACCAGATCTAGCCACCATCATGGTGTAGAGAGATACCCTATATGGGAAGGTGGCTACTCTTATTACCCAGTTGGATATGGTGTAGACACAACTTTCTAGCTCAGAGGTAGAGGTAGCGAAGTTACATGTATAGGTGGCCAGTCTTCAGACCCAGATGGCCAGGGGTGGGAATGGAGATGGAGATGGGGATGATGGTCAGGTGGTTTCCCTATAGGCACAGGTGACAAGGTTACAGGGCTAGCTGGCCACAACACAGGAATAGATTGGGGCTTTATAGGCCTAGATACATGTATAGGGGTAGGGGCCAATGACACCACCACAGGTACCGGGACAGAGTCCCATTTCACAGGTAGGGGCGGGATAGGGTCCCACAAGACAGGTACAGGGGCCAAGGCCTATGGGGTCACCATAGACCATGCCCATATCTAGATTACGGGATGCCCTAGGTGAGGCTAGTTACTACCAAGATTAGTTTATGGCAGCCAGGATAAACTTTCTATCCTATGGAGAGTATAGGGCATAGCAGGCCTTGAGTGAGAGGATGAGATCTCACACTCACAGCGTAGAGAGCACAGGGGGCCATCAGGCTCCTAGACAAGATCAGGGAGATGCCACCAGCTCACAGAGACCAGCACCAGGTGATGCACCAGTAGGGACCCAACTACCACCCATGATGGGTGGGGAGATGTTAACAGGTCACTAGACTAGGGCGGAGGAGGCAGAGGGTACAAGAGACATAGATATGGAGGATGTATGCCAAGATACCTCATATATGGCTCCTGATTTTGATGTATTATATTCATTTTTTGATATATACCAGCCTACATGTTGATGACATTTTGTTTTGAGTATCGGCCCGTGTGCCGACAATTTGTTTGAGATAGACATGATGGGATATCCATGTATATTGTATTGAAACACACATATTTATTTATATGATTAGATACATGAGATGCTTGATTTGGTGGTGTTTTATGAGAATTTTAATTTTTTGTTGTGATATGGATGAAAACTAGGTGAGTTAGGCATGATGGATATAGGTTGGTTTAGGCATGGATCGAGTTAGGTCTTAGGAATGGTTGAGTCAGGTTTGTGGTCTAGGCATGATTGATTTTAAATTGGTTGGGGTTTTGATTCATTAATTTGTGTGATGAATAATGATATAGGTCATATTGAAGATGTTTTTATAATATATGCATGATGATGATAGAGAAATGGAAGTCGTAATAAATGTATGTCGTGATGAGGATAAAAATGTTAAGCAACTTGTTATTTTTTTGGTTTAATTTCCAAGTGTTAGATATAAAAAGGAAACTAAGTAGGGTAGAATTTAATTAGAGGAAAATGAAAGATGAATTGGTTAGGGTAGAGAGTGGTCACTCTAACCTCTAAGGGCCCCAAGCTCTCGGAGTGCTACCTACATAGTCTTGGCGAAAAAGGGACCTCAGGCTGACGTAGTTCTCTCATAAGCTAGGGAAGAATATGACGAGGTATGAAAATGAGTTGGTAGGTTTTAGGTATGATGGGTTTAGGTTTGTTAGGTGTGAGTGGGTTATAGGAAAAATGGTATAGGTGATGTTGACTATGGTAAAAGAAGAAGATTACCCTAAAGGTACGCATCAAGGAGCAAGTCCTATATAAGGTAATCAAAACATAAATAAAGACAATTTAAAAGATAAGAGGGGGCAATAAATCCACCTGATTGGTTAGGATTAGATTGAGTAGGTCATACCTTCAAGCAGGTGATGAACGTAAGACCTTAAAGACATTACATGATTGATTGTTCTAAGGATGAGTGATAGGCACATGATCACCAAATGTCTTGGTTCCAAGACGTCTTTTGAGGTGGTAGGAAAATGGGGGTACAAATGGTGAGAGGGGTGAAAGGTGGGTAATTTTATATGATATGAGGTAGCATGCTCTGTGGGAAAGATATCTTAGGTCACAATGGGAAAGTACATGACTAAAAGTCTTCTTTTTTTATTTGTATTTGAGATAGAATTATTGATGTGGGAAGTCTATATGGGATGATTAAATTAGCTCCTTGAGGTATTCATAAAGCTAATAGATGCATGAAGCTTTAGTTTCTCTCATTTTTTTAAGAGCTTTACATAGTTTTCCTTCGAGGGAGCAGTCTATTTATAGTAGCAATTGCAGAGAGGAAGACACCCTTTTGAGGGAGTCATCTTTTTATTAGAATTTTTACTCATGGAGTTGGGTCCCATGTAAGGGCTTTGAAGTCATGGACAAGACCAAGTTGAATAATAGGATTCTTATTTAGAAAGCAGGGTGAAATGACCATGGGATATCATCTAAAGGTAGATGAAAATTATCCATGAGAATCATGCTATATGCAGCGTCATGGTACACATTCAAAAGAAGATAACAAGTGATGGGACACACATGATGCTTGTTTAATCACTAGTGAGGTGTAAGAAGTGGAGAGCACTCAAGGGATGAACATGGAAGGAGACAAAAAGTGATGTAGGACTAAAATTAAATAGTATAATGGTCAAAGATGCAAGGCATTAAGGATCTCAGGTTCGGGTTTACCATCGAGTGAAAATAAACGATAAGCACCTGATCTATAAGTATGGGTCACGATGTATGGTCCCAGCCAATTAGGAGAAAATTTTCCCCGTTTACTTTTTTCTACTTTGGTTACATGTTGATTTTCTTTCAAGACAAGGTCACCGACTTGGAAGGTTCATTCATGGGCATGTTTTTCATAGGCATGTTTGATACGTTTTTGGTAAACTTGAAGCTAGTCAAGAGCGTTAAGATGAAGTTCATCTAATAACTCTAGTTGTACTAAACGGTCTTGATGAAAGTCATCATTGTTGAGCATGTCATGGAGAGAAATTCGAAGTGAGGAGATCTCTATACCATAGACTAGAGAAAATGGTATAAGGAATTTCATAACTCGTGAGGCATCATAAGAGAATACCATCAAAGCTACACTTATAGAGGAGGCCTCCCATGATGACATAATGAGAGACCTTTTTAAAGAAGGCACATTGTCCATTATGGGTGAGATCAAGAGGTAAGATGGAGAGAGAAAGTTAGTCAGAGTATTGTGTATACCAAAGGTCACTTGGGTTAAGGGTGACGGTTCTGATGGAGTAAATTTCATGAGGAAAGTAAGAGGGTGATTGGAGTCATTTTACAGTGAAAATATTTTAGTATCAGTGGGTGAAACAGGTATCTGAGAAGCCAAGTAGGCCATGGTATCGACAAATTTATTGGTTGAACAAGGGATGGTCTAAAGGGCGTAATGGTCAAAGGTGGTCAAAATTATGTCAACATGATTTTTATACTTTTGAAGTATCTAATTACAACATTGGTATATACCATTTACTTGGTTTATGACCAATTGGGAATCACCAAAGATGTTGATTTTTTTGACATCGAGGGCATAGGCAGCTTGGAAGCCTAATGCGAGTGCTTAATATTTAGAAATATTGTTTGTACAATAAAAATCAAGTTTGAAAGAAAAAGGCATGGGTTCACCATCAAGAGTAATGAGGATAACACCAGCCCCACCCCCATGCTGATAGTTAGAACCATCGAAGAAGAGTGTCATTTGGTAAGTGGGTTCATCCAAGGAAAGGGTAGCAATTGACTCATCTGGAAATTCAAAATTAGATGGTTAATCCCCAAAAATAGGTGTGTTGGCTGATTGGTCGGTGATAGCTTGGCCCTTGATGGAATTTTGATGAATGAATTCGAGGTCGAGGTCAGCTAAGAGCATAAGCCATCGTGCGGCATGCTCATTTTGATAAGGTTTGGCATACATGAAGTATAAGGGGTCGGTGTTGGTCACAACATAGGTTTTTTGGTTGAGTAGGTAATGGTGGAGTTTTGTGGGAATGAAAACTAAGGATAAGAAATTTTTTCAGGATGGGTGTATCAGGTTTCATAGTCCAAAAGAGTATGGATTATATAATAAACTGTCTGCTCCCTATGTTGTTCATCGTGATGAGTGAGCATGGCCCCCAAGGAATGATTGGTAGCTAAGATGTATAGGTAGAAATGTTGATCGTCTTTAGGTGGAATGAGTATGGGTGGTTGGAGAAGGTATTGTTTTAAGGCCTCAAAACCTTTGTGGCAATCATCATCCCATTTAAAGGAGACATCCTTCTTGAGCAGATGATGAAATGGTTGACACCAATTAGATAATTGTGAAATGAAATGGTGAATAGACTGCAACTTACCTTGCAGGCTACGGAGTTATTTAAGGTTAGTGGGTGGAGGCATTTTGAGAATGGCCTTGACTTTAGCAGGGTCCACTTCTATACCATGTAAGGAAACGATAAATCCCAGGAGCTTTCTTGAGACAACCACAAGGACACACTTCTTGGGCTAAAGACAAATGCAATATTTAATGAGGTGGTCAAAAATGGTTTTGAGGACAGCAAGGTTCTCAGAGTGGCATTTAGATTTAGTGAGGAGGTCATCCACGTAATCTTCCAATATACGATGCATGATATCATGGAAGATATAAGTCATAACCTGCTGATATGTGGCACCAACATTTTTAAGGCCAAAAGGCATGACTCGATAGTAGAAGGTCCCCCAAGTGGTGATGAACACGGTTTTGTGTTGATCCTCTGGGGAAAGAAGGATTTGGTTATAACCCGAGAAGCCATCCATGAGTGATAGCATCTCATGTCCAGTGGTAAGGTCAACCAGTTGGTCAATGCCAAGTAGAGGGAAGTCATCTTTTGGGCAAGCAAGGTTGAGGTCACGAAAGTCTATGCAGATGTGGAGTCCCCCTGTAGTCTTGGTGACATAGAAAATGTTAGAAATCCAATGAGGATAATCAATGGGTAATATGAAGGAAACAGAAAGAAGGCACTGAAGTTCTTCTTTGACTAGAAGGGAAATGCGAGGGTGTATTTTCCTTAGCTTTTATTTGATGGGTTTGGCATCGGGAATGGTTACGATATTGTGGACCACTATGGTAGGGTCAATACCAGGCATGTCTGCATAAGACCAAGAGAAAGCATGGTTATGATCTTTGAGAAAAGAAGTGATGGCTTCCTGTTCAGCAACATCTAAAGATTGACCAATCTTTAGAATGTGTGGGTCATCCTGAGTATGAATGTTGATCTCGATAGTCGATTCATTCAACATGGTTTACGTCTCAGAGGGTAACGACCGATGAATATATGAGTCTTCTACACTAAGGTAGGTGAGTATAGATTCATCATCCTGACATTAGAACGAAATGTTAATGGAAGGTGTATCATCATCGATCATTTTGAGATATAGGAAGGGAAGAGAGGAAAGGGCCTCACCCTCACATTGATAAGTCAAAGACCCCAAGGAAATGGTGTTTATGAAAAAAAAAAGTTAAGAGGGATAAATTCAGGATCCATCAACTCCATCGGAAAAGGTGGTGATGAAGGTGGAGCAGGTGAAGAAGGTGGAGAAGGGCTGATGTCCTTGATGAGTTCAATGTGTGCCTGTTTGGTAGGTGGTTCAGGAAAATCGATACCACTACAATTGTTATGTTTGTGGGTGGTACATGGAATAACAGTATGGTGGCCTTACTCGTAAAATCCAAAACCAAAATCCTTCCACGCACATCAGTTCAGGAAGGTGTGGGTGAAACAATGATTGGTGAGAGATTAGAAGTCAACGGAAAATGGGTGGGTTTGTGATGGTGGTTTGGGTGTGTAAGTGGTACTATAAAGTCCCCCATAGGTGAGACTGGTATGGAGATGAGGAGTACCATAAAGGAGGTCACTCTCCTATGTAGTGATCATAGTGAGGATGTTGGTGAAGACTTCCATACTCTTATGGAGTAAGGAATGTGTTGACACTATATAGGTGATACTCCCCTAGAGTGATGCGTTGAAAAATGCCTTCCAAGGGCTCAGCGGTTGGTATGTGGGTAGTTGGAATAGATGATGGGTCGGTGGTCAACACGGAGGTGGAGCTAACGGATTGGGAGGCCGATGGGTCAGCCATGGAGGTTGTGGTAGTGGTAGGAATGGAGGAGTGTGTGGTTGAGGTAGCGACTGTACTAGTAAGCAGAGGCATAGGTGAAGGGGTAGTGGTTCATGGAGGTAGATTCCTTAATGGGTATGAGCACATCATTGGGTCTGTAAAGCATGTTGCATGTTTTAAAAGGTGATGGGTTAGCTAGAATAGTATAGGTGTGTCCTTCATGTTCAAACTTTACACAACGATGTAAAGTGGAAGGAATGCAACCCATGACACAAATCCAGGGTCTACCAAGCAACAGGTTATATTGAAATTCCCCCTCCAAGACATATAATAACTCTATAATAGTGCGGGGGACCACGCGAATGTGGAGGATGATGGTGCCTAGTGTAGAGGTGATAGCATCATTAAATGAATGCAACATGACAGGATGTTTATGCATGTAATTGTCAGGTATGCACATTTTACTAAATGCATGGGATGAAATGATATTAGTGCTAGCACCCCCATCAATCATTACCCATCGTACACGTATATAATTGATGTGGACAGAGATGAAGAGGGCTGGGTCTAGGTCATCCGTTTATTGTGGTTCAATCTCCTCCTCTGAGAAGCTAAGGGAGGATATTTTGTGAGTAGGGTGAGGTGTGGACAAAGGTGGAAATTTTATGAGAGAGGCTACATGATGGGGTGTGATAATGGAGGCTACAGGTGTAGGGTCATTGGGTAAAACCTCAATAGATTGAAGAAACTCCATGAGAGCTTGACGATGGGATTCTGAGGTTTGGATGAGGTCATATAAGGACATTTTGAGGGGGGATTGGTGTAGTTGTTTGAGCATGGTGTGATGTGTGACCCCATTAGAAATAGGGTATGTGGGGCCATAGATAGTGATTTTAGGTGTGGGTACAGATGGTATGTTGGGTATAGGATTGTTTGGTGGGTCAGTTGCCTTTTCCTTTCCTTTGTCCATCTGAGCACGTGTAGCAACATGGACCATGTTGATTTGAGGGGAGTTGGAAAATGGAGAAGGTGTAGGATGAGTGGTATAATGACATGATGGACAAAAACCTACCAGGAGAAGAAAATCCTTGTGAGGTGAGCTGGGCGCAAAGAAATTTAGGTAATGGTGTGGCATGTTCTTTGATGCAAACCATGTTTATTTCGAATCTTCGGGGTGGCTCTAAGAGCTTTGGGGGTGGAGGTCATGGTTGTTGAGTAGGAAGTGAGGGAAGGACTATGCGAATGGGTATTGGTGAAGGAGGTCCTCATCAAGAAGGTCGTCATCGTCAAATTTGGCTTTAGGAGGACACAACTAGATAAGGATGGTTTTCAAAGCCTTGCAGTTCTCCACATCATGTCCTAGCACACGATGGTAGGCACAAATTTTAGTGTCATCAAACCCTTTTGGCTTGGGTTTGAGGGGGTCATAAGGTCTGAGCAGTGGTAATGTGATGACAGAAGTCTCAAGGAGGTTGGTTAAAATTTTGGCATAGGACCCTGCTAGTGGATTGCAATGGGAAGTGAAAGTGGGTTTGGGTGTAGGTGCATCTGATTATTGAGGAATGGTCCTTGCAGGAGGGGGAGTGGGTTGAGCCATGGTTTTGGGTGCTGGAGTGGTCTTGGGTGTTGGTCATGTTTGTTTGGGTAGGGGTATGGTAGATGAACGGGTAGGTGTATGGTTGTTTTGACTACCTTATTGGAGGGTTGCAGATTTTTATTTTTGGGTTGCACCTTCTTGGGTAAAGGTGATATGGGTGTATGATATCTAGAGGGAAAAGTAGATGGGGGAAGAGGGTGAGTTACCCATGGGGATAACAGAGGTGCTGTGAAGGTAGATGATGTGGGTCATGCAGGGGGTGTGAGGGACAGAGACTGAAGCGTAGTGGGTAATGAAGAAGTTGTTGAGGGTATTGGAGGTATGGGTGGTAAATATGTTGTAGGTGTGGGTGTAATTCCTGTCGGGTGCCTAGGTATGGTAGAGGTGTACGAGGAAGGAATGGGTTGTTATGTTTTTGGTTTATTGATGGGTGGAGGTTTCTTGACCGTGTTGGGAGGTTGAGGTCCTAAAATACATGGAAAGGGTGAAGGTGATGTAGGTATGATTGGCACAGCTGGGGTATGAGTTCTATGGGTTTTGGTTCTTTCTGTTTGGGTGACGGAGTAGGTGTGGTGTTGACTATGGAGGATGTAGCTAAATCTAGTTTGATAGGTGGATGAGTAAGGTTGGTGGTTGGGGTGACCCCTAAGGTAGTAATAGGTTTAGTCAAGGAAGATGTTGTAGGTGTGGGTTTGGATTTAGATGTATGTTGGGTTATGGGTAAGGGTGTGTGTTGAGCTATGATGGGTGTCATGGAAGAAGTTGTGGTAAAGGTGATTGTGCTTCAGTTCGATTGGTCAAAATATTCTTGGGTAGATAGTGGAAGTATCAACAAGTGACATCTACATCTGTGTTGAGACCGGAAGTAGAAGACACCCCCACAATAAGGCTCTTTCCACATAATCTAGGTGATCGGCCAAATGTGATAATGACATGTTTATAGGTGAAGTTGATGAGGACCCAATGGCATAAAATGTGTCTTAGAGATGGGGAATTGGCTAGCCTCAGCTTCCGTGGGTAAGAGATCCAAAAGTAAGTCTACATGATCTTGGGTAGCTAATGGAGAATGTTCACCTAGAGGAAAAGGTATCTCTACTGGATCCATGATAGGTGGAGGAGAAAATGAGAGTTCCTCTATAGGTGGAGGAGATGATGGGTGCTCCTCTGTGGGTGGAGGAGATAAACAAGTATCCTCCATGGACTGAAGAAGTACTGTGGGTGACGGTTCCCTAAGTGGAGAAGCCAAAGGTGAAATGGTCTTGATATTAGAGAAGGGCTTCCTCCATGGGTGAGGAAGGACGTGAAAGGTGTTCCTCTATGGGTGGAGGAATAGGTGAGGTGGGTTCCAATGTAGAAGGAGGATTTCAAGCTAGAATTTCCTCTATGGAAGGAATATGAGGTAATTGGGAAGCAACAAGTGTGTCACTAAAAATAGCGTGGACCTCGTGGGTATGGCTATCATGAGTTGAGGTCTCTCTGGTTTGATCAGATGAAGGGGCATGATTGGGAAAGGGTTTCTTGAAGATGTGCAAGTTTTGATTGGCAGGTGCGTTAGGATTATCCACAGTTAACTCACCTTTCTCAAGCATTTCTTGGACAATGTTTTTGAAAGTGATGCAATTGCCATCACTATGACCCTTTACTTGATGATAGTTACAGAAGTCATGTTCTTTATACCATGTAGGCATGGGGCGAGTAGGGTTAAAACCAGTGTGTGGTTTTATAGGAGGAAGGGTGATGGCCCCAGCTTTGATGAGATTTTCTAAGATAGAAGAGTAAGGCTCCCTAATTGGGGTGTATTTCCATTGTTCTCATCTGAATTGAAAAGTCTAAATGGGTGAGAGATTAGATGAGGGGCTAGATTGATTTGATAGATGAGTTGGGTCAGATTTGAGTACCACTGTGTTAGTGGTGCCCTTGGCCTTTGAATAATTGTTCTGTGGTTTGGAAGAAGAAGAGGTGTCATTCGACTTGAATTCTGAATTATTATTGCATAATTGGATTCTCTTCTCTTCGACGGCCTGAATCTCTAACTTTTGTGCTATGGTGAATGCTTCATTGAATGTTTAGAAAGTTTGGACCTGTAGGGTTGGTGAGATATGTCTAGCACAAGCCCGCATGAAGATCTCAATGAGTTCTATTTGTGGTAGTTGGAATGTTAGTTGATTGATCAGGCTATGCCAGCGAGTGACAAAATCTGCGATAGATTCATCATCATACTGACACGTGGAGTATAGGTCAGTCATGGTAACCTTCTTGACGATATTAATGGAGAAGTGATCTAAGAAGGCTTGGGCTACCTGATTAAATGAAAATATAGAGTGTCTAGGTAACCCACTATACCAATCTAACGCAGGTCCCATCAGAGACATGGGAAAGGTCCTTAAGAGCAAAGCATCATCGTGGGCGATTAGGTAGCACCTGTGTTTGAACGACTGTAAATGTTGTTGCAGGTCTTCCTTGTTGTTGAAATGGTTAAATTTAGGCATCTCCCAATGTATAGGATATGGGTGGATAGGGATGGATGGGTGGATAGGCTCGTTTCAAATTTCATCATAGGTGAGGGTGTTGTGGGAGCCAGAAACCAATGCCTCCAATGTCTGCATCTTGTCCATCATTAATTTGATTAGGTCGTTGGTAGGTTGTGATGGTTGGGTGCCTCCTATAGCATAAGAGGGTTGGTGTTGGGCATGTAACAAGGGTGACATTCCAATATATGGTGCTTCCATGTAGGTAGATTGAGAAGGAGGTAGTGAAATAGGGGGTACGTACCCAGAGTGAATAATAGATGAAATCAGTGGCTACTGATAGTACGTATATAGAGGTGGAAGGGTTATGGTGACCCTAGTGGCAATGGGGGATAATGATTGGGGAATAGAAAGGACCACATTTTGAAAAGGGGTAGGGGTCACTGACACTGGAGGTGGTAGTGTAGCTATGGGTATATGCGAGACAATAGGGGTGGATGAGGTTGTGTTTTGGGTGGTTGTCAAAGGTATGGTGGATGTGGCGGGTGCAATGGATGTAGGAGACATGGCAGTCATAGCGGGTATAGGACCTAACTGCGAAACGACTGGGGGTAAAGTAGATGCGTGAGAAATGCAGAGCCAGATGGGGCTGATGCAGGAGTGGGAGTGAGAGTTGGGGGGATAGATATGGGCATGCCATATATCAACTGACCCAAGGCATCTCGAGTGGATGAGTGGGAAAGGTAAAACTACAAGGCGACAGGGTTTTGGTCAAGGAGTTGTGTGAACTCCTCATCTCCAGTAGTGATAGTGATAGGTTGGATAGGATCCATGGTGGGTGATAAAATGGAAGGTGGTGAAGGGCTAGGTTACAGTGGTTGAAAACTGGCATGGAATATGAGGGCGCTTTCTTATCAATGCGTCAGTACCATGTGAACATGTACTGATCAGGTTGGGACTTCCTTTCTGTAAATGACAACAGAAATATACATAGGAATAGGAAGAATAGGTGGTAATGGGTGGATTAGGTATTAAAATGGTAGCTAGAAAGTGGCACTGAATAACCAATGTCGATTAGGGTAAACTGATGCCGATTAGGGGTAACCACTTCCGGTCACTGTGGGAAAGTGGACAGTGGTCAAAAACAAGGTATAAGGCCAAATTTGACAGGTATGCCAAATACTGATGAGATTTACAAGGTCAATGTAATGATAGTAGTGACAGGGACTCTGAATAGTTTAAGAAGGTGAATAGGTTTCTTTTTGGGTAGGTTAACCAAAATGATAGTGAACCGACACCTGTTGGGTATAACAAATGACAGTCAGGGGGTAACTAACGATGGTTGTTGCACTGACACCTATTACTGTGAAATTGAAATAGTGATGAAGAAAATATGGTTATAAGTTAAAATTTGATGTGGAATCAGACCCATAATTCTGAGAATGATAATAATATGGTCCAGGAACACTTAGATGAAGCCGAAATACACCAAGTATGATGAGGAATGTGCAAGGAGAAACAAGAAAAATGAAGAACGTGACTTCTCACCTCAAAATGGAAGCCAAACTCAAACACTAAGAAAAATGTGATCCTAAGAGTGCCTTTTCTATTATGTTTGTTTAGCTTAAAGTATTTAAGGACTGACTCATGAACTATAGAATAGAGTTTTTTGGTGAGGATGGCTTCCTACAAAGAAGGAGATCTAAAAGGTGAGGTTTCAGGTATGTTATGGCGGGGGTGGGCTTCGCTCTGAAGTATGACTCGACAGAGCAATGAGCTGGGGAGTACCTGCCAATCCTCAGATCAGTGTGATTGTTGATAGGCATTCCCAAGAAAGATATTGTTTAAGAATATGTATTTGTTTTGAATTTGTGCAATTTGGTAAGACTTAGAGAGAGAGAGATGTGCTTTCTACGATTTGTTTGTCAACCATCAGCTGGGAATGACTTCCAGCATATAGGTTTCCCTCAATTAATGTGAGCTAATGTGATAAATCATAATGAAATGAAATGATTTTTAACCCCAAATTGAAATATGAAGTTCGTTGACACAAATAGATGAAGAGGAAGAAGGATGCTCTTTCACTAAAATACAAAAAATAAGAAGAAATGGTTCTTTTTAAGTACACCAAAAGAAAGGTTTCTTTTAGAGAAAATAGAAAGAAAAGGAAGGTTACCAAGGAAGAAAATTAATGTGTATGCTTTTCAGAAGGGAAACAAACACACAACTTTTCCTAGGAATGAATAAAATGCAAGGAACCCCGGATGGGTCCCACCAGGCATGCCAAAATGTTTCACCTGATTCTTAGATGTTTCTTTGAAAGTGACAAAACAAATAGGGTAACGGGTGTAGGAGGAATACCTATTGAAATGATGGTTAATAGGTTGTTGTGTGCGTATGACTTCTAAATCCATAGCTGATCATGAGAACTTCCTTTTGGCTGCAAGTAAATACCTTAAATGGAACACAAGACCACCAAATAAAAGTTAAAAAATATGCACAGTGAACTGCCTAGCATGTGCTGGATCCGGAAAGTGTGATACTTCTTAGACGATTTTCAGTCCGCTGTTTAAAATAATTTAATGCTGGTAATGAAGTAAATCCTATTGTAATTAAAATGATTTAGGTATCTCATTCAAAACACAATAATAAATATCTAATCTAATAGGCTATGTTAAAGTAAGATCTGAAGGTCAAGCAACTCGTTTTGGGTCTATGCAGGTCTGACAGAGGTCTTAGGCAAGTCACATGTGATTAAGGGTGATGTGGGAATAGGTGGGTAGGTCAATGTTATGGGCAGAGATGATGCCAGGTTAAGGATGACCGATGGCCGGTTTTGGAGAACCGGTTCCAGTTACCATGAAATACTGAGAATGTCCTAGAATGAGCTTTAGATCTCCATTATGATTGCACAAAGGACTAGGCTAGTTGAAATGAGGTATTAAATCATTTAGATGGGATTTGGTGAGGTTTTAATGGGGATATGGAGGGGTGAGTATTAAAGGAGGTCAATGGGTGGCTAGGAGAACAAAGGATGAAGATAAAATGATTAAATGAATGAACTAGAGGAGTAAAATGTTCTACTTACTTGGAATCTGGCTCTGGATGTCTGTGAGTGAGGAATGAAGGTGTTGGTAAGAGGTTGAATGCTGCAGAGGATCACCAAACATTAGGGAAGTCTTGCATGGGCTGCATGTGCTCTCCTTCTTCCTTAATTGGATCAAATATATGCTATATGGTTGCTGGATGAATGTTGGATGTCTATGTAAGAGAAAATTCTTGATCTCCTTCCTTGCATGTGTCTTTTCGCAGAAAATTGTTCTCAAAAGATGTGAAATCTCTCTTGAATTTGCCAACTTTTTCCAACATCGAAAATAAGGTTGGTTTGGTTATTAAAAGGTGACTGATGTCATTTCTAGCTTAACCAATGGCGGTTAAGGGTAACCGGTGTCGGTTAGGGTGGGATTTATTAGGTTTACTAAACTAGGTAGATCCCCTTGATTTTCTGGGATCTCATGTCATTAACTCACAGATTAGACTGGAAGCTTCTTTTAAGCATGTGGGAATGTGGTTAGAGGGAATGTAGGCATTGATTTTTAGGGTTTGGGTAAGTCTTAGTTAGTTATGGCAACTTACTAAGAATAGGTCTTAGGGTGAGATGGCTTGATGAGGTGTCTAGGTGAGGTGGATATGTGGGCATTATCCCAATTAGGAGATTTAAATAATAAATATGGTGAGGGTAATGAATTAATTTAATTTAAATAATTAAATTAATATTATAGTGAGGTGAAGGGGGCCATGGTTAGGTGGATGTGTTCAAGGTGTTTATTTCTTGAGGGACCAAATGGGAGTGTGACCAAATTTTGGTGTCTACACATCTTTTTATTGGAAGTTTGACTCAAGGAGTTGGATCCCATGTGAGGAAATTTGAAGTTCATGGACAAGACCAAGGTGAAGAATAAGATTCTTAACTCATGAAAGAGATGGGTGAAATGACCATGGGATCTCATCTAAAGGTAGATGAAAAGTATCCATGAGAATCATGCCATGTGTAGAGCCATGGTACACATATTGAAGAGAAGATAAAAAGTGATGGGTATGCACATGATTCTTGTTTAATCGTTGGTGATGGCATAGGAAGGTGAATAACGCTCAAGGGATGAGCATGGAAAGAGACAAAATGTGAGGTAGGACTAAAATTCAACAATAGAATGGTCTGAAGATGCAAGGCATTTAGGGGTTTCATGTTTGGGTTTACCATCGAGTGAAGATAAATGATAAGCACCTAATCCATAAGTATGAGTCACGATGTATGGTCCAAGCCAATTAGGAGTAAATTTTCCCCGTTTACTTTTTTCTTCTTTGGTTACATGTTGATTTTCTTTCAGGACAAGGTCACCAACTTGGAAGGTTCATTCGTTCATGGACATGTTTATCATAGGCACATTTGATACGTTTTTAGTAAACTTGAAGGTGGTCAAAGCATTAAGACAACGTTCATCTAATAACTCAAGTTATGCTTAATAGTCTTGACAAAAAAATTCATCATTGAGCATGTCATGGAGAGAAATGTTGAGTGAGGTAATCTGGACTTCGATAGGTAGAACAACCTCTATATTGTAGACTAGAGAAAAGGGTGTGGTAGAAGTGGAAGTACGGATACTAGTGCGGTATGCCCACAGGGTGAAAGGAATGTGCGTATGCTAGTTCTTCCCAGTATCGTTAACCACTTTCATGAGAATTTTGTTCAGGGTTTTGTTCGTGGATTCAGCTTGGCCATTGGTCTGTGTGTAATAAGGTGATAAGGAAATTAGCTGAATACTGAAGACGTAACAAAATTTTCACAATGTTTTATTTTTGAATTGTTTTCCTTTATCAGTGATGAGGCGATGAGGAACACCAAAGTGACAAATAATGTGATGATTGATGAACTCACATATTTTCTCAGCTTTTGTGGAGATGAGTGGTATGGCTTCAACCCATTTTGTGTAGTATTCGGTACCAGTGATGATCCATTGATGGCATTGGGAAGAATGGGTATTGATCTCTCTGACAAGATCCAAACCCCATTGAGAGAAGGGCCAAAGGTCACGGGTGACCTGTAAGGCATGACTAAGTGTATGATGAAGGTTTGAGTGTTGTTGGAATTTGACACAATGCTTGACATAGTTGCAACAATCATGGTTAAGGGTCAAACAGTAATAGCCTAGGCAAAGAATATGCTTAGCAACAGCAAGGCCACTGAAGTGACCTCCACATATGCCATCATGAACTTCCTTAATGGTATAAGGAATTTCAGAACTCGTAAGGCATCGTAAGAGAATACCATCAAAGTCATGCTTATAGAGGAGGCCACCCATGATGACATAACGAGAGACCTTTTAAATAAAGTCACGTTGTTCATTATAGGGGAGGTCGGGAGGTAAGACGGAGAGAGAAAGATAGTCTAAGTATTGTTTATACCAAAGGTCACTCAGGTCGGGGGAAGTGGTTCCGATAGATTAAATGTTGTGAGGTAAAAAAGAGGGTGATTGGAGTCATTGTATGGTGATAAAGATTTTAGAATTGGTGGGCAAAGTGGGTATTTGAGAATCTAAGCAGGCCATGGTATCTATAAATTTGTTTGTTAAACGGGGGACGGTTTGAAGGGCGTAGCAGTTGAAGGTCGTCAAAAGTATGTCTAAATGATGTTTATATTTTTGAAGTGTCTCATTACGACATTGGTATATACCATGTACTTGGTTTACGACCAATTGGGAATCACCAAATATGTTGATGGATTTGACATCCAAGGCATAAGAAGCTTGGAGACTTAATATGAGCACTTCGTATTCAGAAATATTGTTTGTACAATCAAAATATATTTTGAAAGAAAAAGGCATGGGTTCACCATTAAGTGGAATGAGGATAACACTAACCCCACCGCCCCCCACTAACACTTAGAACAATCGAAGAAGAGTGTCATTTGGAAAACAGGTTTTTCCAGGGAAAGGGTAGCAATTGACTCATCTGGAAATTCAAAATTAGAGGGTTGATCCCCGAAAATAGGTGTGTCAACCAATTGGTCATTGATAGCTTGGCCCTTGATGGAATTTTGATGAATGAATTTGAGGTTGAGGTTGGCCAAAAGCATAAGCCAGTGTGTGACACATTTATTTTGGTAATTTTTGTCATATATGAAGTGTAAGGGCTCGGTGTTGGTCACAAGATAGCTTTTTTGGTTAAGTAGGTAATGGCAGAGTTTTGTGGCAACACAAAACTAAGGCTAAGAAAACTTTTTCGGGATGGGTGTATCATTTTTTATAGTCCAAAAGAGTACGGATTATGTAATAAACTGACTGCTCTCTATGTTGTTCAACATGATGAGTGAGCATGGCTCCCAAGGAGTGGCTGATAGCTGAGATGTACAAGTAGAAAGGTTGATCGTATTAAGGTGGAATGAGGACGGGTGGTTGGAGAAGGTATTTTTTTAAGGCCTCAAAAGCTTTGTGGCAGTCATCATCCCATTTAAAGGAGATGTCATTCTTGAGAAAATGATGAAATGGTTGACACTGATAAGGCAATTGTGAAATGAAACGTTGAATAGACTGCAACTTAACTTGAAGGCTATGGAGTTGCCTAAGGTTGGTGGGCGAAGACATTTCTAGAATGGCCTTGACTTTAGCAGGGTCAACTTCTATACCACATAAGGACATGATAAATCCTAGGAGCTTTCCTGAGAGAACTGCAAAGACACAGTTCTTGGGTTGAAGGTGGACGCAATATTTAATAATGTGGTAAAAGATGGTTTTTAGGATGGTGAGGTGCTTAGAGTGGCATTTATATTTGGCTAGGATATCGTCAATGTAATCTTCCAATATATGATACATGATGTCATGGAAGATATAAGTCATAGCCCACTAATATGTGGCATTGGTGTTTTTAAGGCCAAAAGGCATGACTTGATCCCCTAAGGGGTGATGAATACTGTTTTGTGTTGATCTGTTCGGGAAACCAAGATTTGGTTATAACCTGGGAAGCCATCCATGAGTGATATCATCTCATGACCTATGGTAAGGTCAACTAGCTAGTCAATACTAGGTAGAGGAAATTCATCTTTTGGGAAATCTAGATTGAGGTCATGGAAATCCATGCAAATGTAGAGTCCCCCTATCACTAAGGTGATAGGGACAATGTTATAAATCTAATGATGATAATCAATGGGTAAGATGAAGGAAATAGAAAGAAGGTGTTGAAGTTCTTCTTTGACGAGAAGGGTAATTCGAGGGTGTATTTTCCTTAGCTTTTGTTTGACGGGTTTGGCATCAGGAAGGGTTATGATATTGTGGACCACTATGGTGGGGTCGATACCAGGCATGTCTGCATAAGACCAAGCAAAAACATGGTTATGCTCTTTGAGAGAAGAAGTGATGGCTTCTTGTTCAACAACATCTAAAGATTGATCGATCTTAAGGATGTGCGGGTCATCCTGAGTATGAATGTTGATTTCAATAGTCAATTCGTTCAACATGGTTTGTGTCTCAGATGGTAGCAACTAATGAATATATGATTCTTCTGCACCAAGGTAGGTGAGTATAGATTCATCATCCTGGCATTGAATGATGTTAATTGAAGGTGTATCATCATTGATAATTTCAAGGTATAGGAAGGGAAGAGGGATGGGAGCCTCACCCTTGCATTGATAAGTCAGAGGCCCCAAGGAGATGGTGTTTATGAAAAATTTTTTAGGAGGGATGGATTCGGGATCCATCGACTCCATTGGTGAAGATGGTGATGGGGATGACGAAGGTGAAAAAGGGCTGATGTCTTCAATGAGCTCAATGTGGTCCTTCTTGGTAGGTGGTTCAACAAAGCCAATACCACTATGGTCATTATGCTTGTGAGTAGTACATGGAATAATAGTATAGAGGCCTTGCTCATAAAATCCAAAACTAAAACACTTCCATGCACATCGGTACAAGAAGGTGTGGGTGAAACAGTGATTGGTCAGTGAATGGAGGTCGGTAGAAAATGGGTGGGTTTGTGACGGTGGTTCAGGTGTGTAAGTTGTAGTATCAAGTCCCCCATAGGTGAGATTGGTACGAAGGTGGGGAGGACCAAAAAGGAGGTGTTCTCCTATATGGTGATCATAATGAGGGTGTTGGCAAAGAATTTTGTATTCTTGTGGAGTAAGGAATGTGTTAACACTATATAGGTGATACTTCCCCAGAGTGAGGCGTTGAAAAATCCCCTCCAAGGGATCGGTGGTTGGTATGTGGGTAGCTAGAATAGATGATGTGGTCTAAGGTCAGATGCAGAGGTGGAGTTAATGGATTGAGATTCTGATGGGTTGGTCATGGAGGTTGTGGCGGTAGTAGGAATGGAGGAGGCATCTGTGGTTGAGGTAGCAACTGTACTAGTAAGCGGAGGTGTAGATGACAGTGGTAGTGGTTGTGGAGGTAGACACCTTAATGGGTATGAGCACATCATTAGGTCAGTAAAGCATGTTGCATGTTTTAAAAGGTGATGGATCAGCTGGAATGGTATAGATGTGTCCTTCATGCTTCAAACTTTACACATCGATGCAACGTGGAAGTGAACGCAACCCATGAAATGAATCCAGTGGTCTGCCAAACAACAAGTTATATTAAAATTCCCCCTTCAAGACGTAGAATAGCTTTGGAATAGTGTGGTGGCTGATGCAAACATAGAGAATGATAGTGCCTAATGTAGAGGTGATAGCATCATTGAATGAACATAACATGACAAGATGTTTATGCATGCAATTGTCAGGTATGTGCATTTGAGAAAATACGTGGGATGAAATGATATTGATAATATTGCACCCCAATAAATCATGATACATGTCATACACATATATCATCGATTTGTACAAAGATGAAAAGG
The DNA here is from genome assembly GCA_019776745.2 of Taxus chinensis. Classification (NCBI taxonomy): domain Eukaryota; kingdom Viridiplantae; phylum Streptophyta; class Pinopsida; order Cupressales; family Taxaceae; genus Taxus; species Taxus chinensis. The sequence continues at coordinate 55,598,279 of CM034151.1, forward strand.
GCTGGGTCTGGGTCATCTGTTTGGTGTGGTGTGATCTCTTCCTTTGAGAAGCTAAGGGAGGATATTTGCTGAGTAGGGTGAGGTGTGGATAAAGGTGGAAATTTGGTGAGAGATGCTACATGATGGGGTGTTATAATGAAGGGTATGGGTGTAGGGTCATTGGGTAAAACCTCAATCAGATTGAAGAACCTCCATGAGAGCTTGACGATGGGATTCCAAGGTTTGGATGAGGTCATATAGGGACATTTTGAGAGGAGATTGGCGTAATTGTTTTGAGCATCGGTATGATGTGTGATCCATATTAGAAATAGGGTATGTGCGGTCCGCGGATAGTAATCTCTAGGTGTGGGTGCAAATAGAAATGCTGGGTATAGGATTGGTTCGTGGGTCAGTTGATTTTTCCTTACCCTTATCCTTCTGAGCATGGGTAGTGACCATGGATCATGTTGATTTCAGGTGGTAATTGTCAAATGGAGAAGGTAGGTGAGCCATGGGTGGTGTAACGACATGACGAGAAAAAAGATACCGGTAGGTAAGAAGGAACCCTATGAGGATGAGCTGGGCGCAACAACATTTGGGTGGATGGTTTGTGGCAAGTTCATCTGATGTGAACCATGTTAATTTCAAATCTTGGAGGTGGCTCTAGAAGTTGTGGGGGTGGAGGTCATCGGTTGTTGAGTGGGCAGTGAGGGAAGGACTGTTGAGAATGGGTGTCGATGAAGTGAGGTCCTCATCGAGAAGGTCATCATCATCAAAGTTGGCATTCCAGAAGGACAAAACTAGATATGGACAATTTTCAAAGCCTTGCATAGTTCTCCACATCGTGCCCCGACACATGATGGTAGGCACAAATTTTAGTGTCATCAAACCCTTTTGGCTTGGGTTTGAGGGGGTCATAAGGTCTGAGTGGCGGTAATGTGATAACAGAAGTCTCCAGGAGGTTGGTTAATATTTTGGCATAGGACCCCACTAATGGATCCCAATGGGAAGTGAAAGTGGGTTTGGGTGTAGGTGCTGACTAATTGTTGAGGAATAGTCCTTGCAGGAGGGGGAGTGGGTTGAGCCATGGTTTTGGGTGCTGGAGTAGATCTTGGGTGTTGGTTGTGTTTGTTTGGGTAGGGGTATGTTAGATGAACTGGGTAGGAGGGTGTATGGTTGCTTTGACTACCTTATTGGAGGGTTGCATGGATATTTCTTTTTTGGGTTGCACCTTCTTGGGTAAAGGTGATATGGGTTTATAAGATCTAGAAGGGAAAAGCAGATGGGGGAAGAGGATGCACGTTACCCATGGGAGATAACGGAGGTGTTGTGACAGGTAGATGACGTATGGGTCGTGCCAGGGGGTGTGAGGGAATGAGATGACTTAAGTGTCAGTGGGTAGTGAAGAAGTTTATCGAGGGTATTGGAGGTATGGGTGGTAAAGATGGTGCAGATGTGGGTGGAATTCGTGGTGAGCACTTGGATATGTTTGTGGTTTGCAATGGTGTAATGGGCTGCTGTGTTTTTAGTTTATTGGTGGGTGGAGGTTTCTTACCCACGTAAGAAGGACGAGGTCCTAAGACAGACAAAGAGGGTGAAGGTGAGGAAGGTGTGATTGGTGAGGTTGGAGTATGAGATTTATGGGGTTTGATCTTTTTTTTAGGTGTTGGAGTAGGTTCTATATTAGCCTTTGAGGATGTAGCTAAATCTAATTTGATAGGTGGATGAGTAAGGTTGGTGGTTCGGATGATCCCTAAGCTAGAGTTGGGTTTAGGTGAAGATGATGATGTAAGTGTAGGCTTGGGTGTAGATGCACATTGGGTTATGGGTAGGGGTGTGGTTTTAGCCATGAGGGGTATTATGGAAGAATTTTTGATAGAGGTGGTTTTGCTTGGTTCAATTGGACAAAATATTTTTGGGTAGATAGTGGAAGTGTCAGCAAGTGACATCTATATTTACGTTGAGGCGGGAAGCAGAAGATGCCCCCAAAGTAAGTCTTTATCCACATAATCTAAGTGATCAGATAAGTGCAAGAATGACATGTCTATATGAGACGTTGATGAGGACCTAATGGCAATTCCCGTGAAATTTGTCTTAGAGATGGGGAATTTGCTAGCTTCGGCTTCCATGGGTAAGAGAGCCAAAAGTAAGTCTACAGGATATTTGGGTAGCTAATGGAGAATGATCACCTAGAGGAAAATGTATCTCTATTGGGTCTTTGATAGGTGAAGGAGATGATGGGTGCTCATCTTTTGGTGAAGGAGATGGTGGGTACTCTTATGTAGGTGGAGGAGATGAACAAGCATCTTCTGCCGGCTGTAGAGGTACTGTAGGTGATGGTTCTCTAGGTTAACGGAAGGCTCCCCTGTGGATGAGGAAGGAGGTGAAGGGTGTTCTTCTATGGGTGGATGAATAGGTGAGGTGGGTTCAAGTGTAGGTAGAGGACTTTGGGCTAGAATTTCCTCGATGTAACGAATATGAGGTATTTAGGCAGCAGCGGGTGTATTACTGAAAATAGCATGGACCTCATGGGTATGACTATCATGAGTTGAGGTCTCTCCCATTTTCTCAGAAGAAATGGCGTGATTAGGAAAAGTTTTCTTGAATATATGTAGGTTTTTATTGGCATGTGCATTAGGATTATCGAAGGTTAGCTCACCTTTTTTGAGCATTTCTTGCACAATTTTTTTAGAAGTGATGCAATTACCATCACTATGCCCCTTTACTCAATGATAATTATAGAAATCATGCTCTTTATACCATGTGGGTGTGGGGTGAGCAGGGTAAAAAGCGGTGTATAGTTTCATGGAGGGAAGGGTGATTGCCCCAGCTTCGATGAGCTTATTTAAGACAGAAGAATAAGGTTCCTCAATAGGGGTATATTTCCGTTGTTCCCATTTGAATTGAAAAGTATGAATGGGTGAGAGATTAGATGAGGGACTAGCTTGATTTGATGGATGAGCTGGGCCGGATTTGAGTACTATTGTGTTAGTGGTGCCCTTGGTCTTTGAATAATTATTCTGTGGTTTTGAAGAAGGGGTATCATTTGACTTGAATGCTGAGTTCTTATTACATAATTGGATTTTCTTCTTGTCAATGAACCAAATCTCAAGCTTTCGTACCATGGTGAATGCTTCATAGATGGTTCAGAAGGTTTGGACCTACAAAGTTGGTGAGATATGCCTAGCACAAGCCTGTGTGAAGAGTTCAATGAGTTCAGTTTATGGTAGTTAGAATGTGAGTTGATTGATCAAGCTACGCCAACGAGAAACAAAATATATGATGGATTCATCATCATACTGACACATAGAGTAGAGGTTAGTCATGGTAACCTTCTTAATGATATTAATGGAGAAGTGATCTAAGAAGGCTTGGGCTACCTAATTAAATGCAGA